>JAODAL010014191.1:35000-88346 GCA_025379985.1 Phyllomedusa bahiana
CTGCCTCTTTCCACTGTATACTGCCCGGTGCTTGCGGGTCATACTGCCTCGTATCCTCATCTCCATTACTCCTCCTGCTGCTTGCCTCCTCCTCTCTTGTCACCTGGGTAGAAAAATCCACCTTATTTACCAGACATGCTTCTGCGTCCAATGTCCTCCTCCTCCTCCATTTCAGTCCCCCCAGTGGACCTATGTGGCCACGCGATGTAGTCGCCACGTCTCCGAGTCCCGCTGCCCAGGACAGATTTTTTTCAGCATCTGTTCCAGGACATGAAGCAGTGTAATGAGTTATTTTTTTTTTTCATCCGTGTCCTGGCGATGACACATCATGTGGCCTCTCGAATGGCCCTCAGCAAACGCAGTGTAAGCATGAGATGCCAACTGGTGACATCAAAGTTACACAGGGGAGTACTCCTGTCAGCCTAGATATCAAAAAACCGTTATTGGCCTTTTCATTGTTCATACAGTCGGGTCAAACTTGTTGCACGGGCTGGAATTCAACAGGTGGAAAATCGCATATCAGAGTGTGTTGGGGAGGCGTTCTGCGCAGCACTTGAGGAGGGTGTTCCTGGCTTTGTAGGAAATGGATGAAGTGCATGCACAGTTGCTGGCATTTTCAGAACCTTGCTGAAGATCGGTGGAAGACTTCAGGAACCTTTTCACAACCTGATTGTTTGAACACGAGCGCCAAGCACGGCACATGGACATCCCTCCTCGGAGCAGCGCAGACACCAAGTTCATCCCATTGTCCGTCACCATGTTTCTGATGTGCAGTTGGCGCGGAGCAAGCCACAATCGATTTTCTTGTGCTGATGACGCGGAAGCAGTTCCTCCCCTGTGTGACTTTGTTCGCCGAGGAAGCAAGGTGTAGCACTGCAGACACCGCTTGCCCTACTCATGTGGTATGATGGAGCGAGTACTTGTGGAGCGTTAGAGATGGGATGGTGATAGTGGAGGGAGGAGGAGGCGGGACATTGGGCAGGAGCCGCAGTTGACAATGTGAGGAGAAAGCGGCGTCTCCTGTCAAGTTGTGGTGTGCCTGGGCCGGAAGTACATTACCCGTGGGCGTAAAGGACATGTACTGGCCGACCGTTGTTACAGCTCCAGACGTCGCCGCTGCCGTGCATTTGGAACAAAAACGATAAGCTCAGACTGTGCCACCTTCTTTTCTACCTATTTATGAAGTGCTGGTACATGCCTTATTGGAATAATAAATTACGCTTTGGAACTCTCCATCTCGGCTCGGCACAAAGCATTAGATTCTGAACGGTACAGAGTCCACATTTGTAAAGGGAGGTGGACTGCAGCGACCAACAACTTTGACAGGAGTACGGTTAGCTTATGCACCTTAGGATGGTTGGACGCATACTGTTGTCTCTTTGTTCCACCTCGCTGAGACGACTGCTGGGCGCCATGAGTAGCGAGGAGCGGAGCATCTGGACTGGGAGATGATGTCAAAGTGAAAAAGACTCCCATTCTGCAGAGGTGGTGGAGCTGACTGGTGCAATGGCATGCGGCCATGGGCGCTGCTGCTGCTGCTGTTGCTGCTGGCGCAGGGAAGGACCACCATCTGAGCACGTTTATCCCAGGCCACCAGATGTGACGCTGCATGTGTTGACGCAGGGCCGTGGTGCCAACGTTTTAGTCCATGGCCCGCTTACTTTTGCTACAGGTTTTACATATACCATATTTGGCTCCTCCGGTGTCTTAGCAAAGAACTGCCACACCGCCGGAGTATCGGATTTTACCGCCAAACTCTCCGCACTGAGTGACTACGCCGCGTGCCTTTTTGGGGTGAAAAAGAACTGGGTTTTTTTTTGTCACCACAGCCAGAAAATAACAACGTTAAATTAACCCCTGATGTAAAATTGCGGCCAAAAAAGTGAACGCAACCACAAACTTCGAGCTTTGTAGAGGTGTTACAATGGCGTGTTTTCTACGCTACCAACAAGAGAAAAAATTGTTATGAACCTTTGTGTGAATTATGCCTACAGGGAAAATTGTATTTTTGGCGGTGAAAAGACGGTTGTATTTTTGTCAACACAGCAGATAAAACAACGCATTAATAACTCTGGATGTAATTGCGCCAAAAAATTGAGCAACCATCAAACTACGAGCCTTTGTAGCGTGTTACGATGGCGTTTTTTTCTACGCTACACAAACAAGAGAAAACATACGTAATTACTTGCTTGAGATTATGCTACAGGAAAATTTTACTGTTTGGCGGTGAACTTAGGCGGTTCTTGGAGTACCACAGCAGGAAAAAAACAATGCATTAATTAACCTGGATGTAAATTGCGCAAAAAAGAGTTGAGCAGGCAAAAATGTAGTGGTATTTGTGTTGTAAAACGGTGTTTCTTTAAATGAATATAACAGGAACAGGCTTAGATTCCCTTGGATATTCAATGTGCTGTGAGCAGATAGCATTAAATGTATATGCAGCTGCAGAGGGACGCACACTGGACTTTCCGATCAATACCCCAAAAATCAGAAATAGAACATTAAGGAGAAGCAGTCTTGAGACGAGCTGAGAACCACAAAAATCGCTGTATAAAAAAATCAGTTCTTCAGGTAAGAGCTAATTCACAATTAGCGCGACAGCAGCACCTTCCCTGATCAGTACAGGGAGAGGTGTGTGAGCTCCAAGTGTCGCGCCCGGGATTATATAGTGCGGTGGACGTAACAGAATCCCGCGGTCTCTGAATGGCCTCATAAATATTTATTAGCATGGGCAGAGAGGTTTATCCAAGTTTATAGATTAGCAATTAAACCTACTAAACAAGTGCTTATACAAAGGGCAAATAGAAGCAAGGATATCATTGATGGTCAGTATGAAATACGACGTTTCGGCGATTGCCTTTGTCAAGAGACATCTGTATTGAAGAAACTTAGGACAATAAGTACAGATAACAAAAACCTATAACCATGATTATGCGTGACAAGACAAGATGAAGGAATACAAAAAGGAAAATATATATTAATATAAATAATAGATCTGAAGTCATAAAATTAAAGGACTTAAGGAGTTCAGATAAAAGCAAGGAATATATGTTGAATATATAAGATTATATTTATGGAAAACTTAAGAGGAAGGAGGAAAGAGAAATGTAAAAGTAGAGGCAGCAACATATTTAGAGGATCAAAAAGGTAGTATTCTCTTACCAAATCGGAGAAATAGGATCATTAAGGCACTTCTAAAGAAACTGGATAGAATCCAGTAATGCTGAGAGAAAGAACCAATAAAAAGGGATTAGTAAAGGTAACAAGAACTATATAAAAGAAGGAAAGCAATTGAGATCACATACCAGGAGGTAAAGGGAGTAAGAGGAAAAGCTCCACAGGAGGTGTAAGGTCCACAATGGTGGAATGCTGGCTATGATAAAGGGAGATAAGGAGAAAAAGGGGGGAATTAATGAATGAAATAGCAAGGTGCTATTTTCCTAAATAATCATAAGGTGTGCGTGACCTTCTATCTTTATTACTGAATCACTTTGGTCTTCGCACCCATATTTTTCCCATTGTTTAACTAATGACGTCTGCAGTATTTGCCTATACTGACACTGAAGCAGAGCGTATAATTTCCAATTCCAATATATCTAGAGATTTTCTACAAATTCCCTCATCTGAACTTAGAACTAGGGATTACGAAAAAGAACTTCGGAGTTTCACAGCTTATGAACTCCATGCTGCCACTTTAACCGAATATCATCGTGTTAAACGTATCCCTAGAGGCCTAAGATGCCACTTAAGACCCACTATTTTTTCTGATGACCCCGAGTTTTGTAATAAGTTTAAAAAATACTAAACAAGTGCTCATTTGACTTAATTTTGCTAACTATTAAAACGCTCAATATTCCTCTCGTCCATCTTTCTGTTATTCCAACAGATATAATACTTCTTCTTGTTCCGATAGTGACCTATCTAATACAACCACCAGGGTTCCTTTTTTAGGGAAAGGATGGGGAGGAAGACGACCCAGACGACCTCTACAACACGACGCATACGTAGGGGGAGGAGGAGGACTACCACCTCGTGTATTGACAAGGTCACAGGTGAGCTACCACTCGTATACAACATCTCGTCACACAACCTAACCCATACTAAAATGTCTCTCCTTAGCAAAGGACTGTCCTTTTGCCCCACAACGACATTTGATACTTTTACGTTAGATGAAGATCTCTATCGATTTTTTAGATCTGTACGTCTAAAAGTCCATTTTGATAGTCTACCTGATAGAGGTTTGGTGACAGATTCAGGGACTACGGTTCCCCTCTTTTCAATCTCCAATTTAAACTTGAGATTGAAATCAAACTTTAACCCACCACCACGTTATCATCCTGTTGAAACCTTTATCCAATTAGTTCAAAAAGACATATCGACTCTGATGACACATATCACTTCAGGAGAACTTAAATACTGCTCTAATCTAACAATATTAGAAAAACAGGCACTTAAAGATCTCTGTAATCGTGAAGAGATTATTATAAAGCCAGCCGACAAAGGTGGCGCTATTGTAGTTATGGACAAGTCCATGTACCTTACTGAAGTAGAAAGACAATTGTCTGACACAACGACATATAAACCAGTGACAAGAGATCCCACTACCAACATTAGTCTTCTCATCCAAGATAGAGTCCAACATTACCTAACTCAAGGCATCATTGATACCCGTACAGGGGATTTTCTCATCAACCATCATCCCATAAGTCCGGTATTCTACAACTTACCTAACATACATAAGGATCCTATTAAACCACCTGGACGCCCGATAGTGGCCTCTACAGACTCTATCCTCTCACCTCTTTCAATCCTTTTGAAAAGAATATTCACACCACTAGTTAGAACAGTTCCCTCTTTCTTGCTTGACACATGTGATTTCTTGGAGAAGATCAGAACTATCTCCCCAGTCAAGACCCCACACTATCTTGTCACGTGGGATTTCACAAGTTTATACACGTCCATTAATCACACTGAAGGACCTAGAGCAGTTCATGATTTTTTGGTTCTCAATGACTTTACACCTGAAGCCGTACAGTTCTGCACTGACCTTCTTTCTTTAGTGTTACATAACAACTATTTCCTTTTTGGAGATCAATTTTACATTCAATGCAAAGGTACTGCTATGGGGAGCAATGTAGCTCCCCCCTATGCTAACATTTTCATGTCCATCTTTGAACGTAACCACATCTATGATCATCCTCTTTATCTACAACATGCCATAATTTGGCTTAGATACATAGATGATATTTTTTGCATCTGGTCAGGTTCACTATCATCACTACTAGAATTTCATCATTTCATTAATTCCGTCCTCCCAGACCTACAGTTTACTCTACATTACGATACTCAGCAAATTAACTTTCTGGACACTATCGTTAATTCTGATTCTAAAGGTATCCTGTCCACTGATTTATATATAAAAAACCGACTGATCGTAACAGCTTACTTCACTATTCAAGCAATCACTCTCCCAACACCAAAAAATCTTTGCCCCGCTCACAGTTCAGTCGGGTCACCCGCATTGTAGATAAACCTGAGACTCGTCAAATCTGCCTACAAGAGATGTCTAATCGTTTTTTAGAACGTGGTTATCCACAACGTCTTTTATGACAAAGTACTATTGACAATGATCAGCCCCCCGTACATCAGTCACAAGAATCTAGTTTGGCTACTCAGCGTATACCCCTTGTCTTAAAATACCATCCATTTACTCCTAAAATTCAACAGATTATACATCAACATTGGCCTATCTTGTCCAATTAATATCAACATATGGAAATCTTTAAGAATCCCCCTTTACAATGTTATAAGAGGGATAAAAACTTACGTGATCATCTCATTAGAGCAGACGTATGTTCTTTATTGGCACGGACCAGACAAATGACATTGACTATCCCCAAGAGGGGCACTTTCCCTTGTCTAAGTTGTGCCCAATGTTCTTCTGTTACTAAGGGCTCTTTCTTTACACATCCCCATACTGGACAACATTACCCCATTAAGGGACAATGCACATGCCTTTCTAACTTTGTTATTTATCTCCTGAAATGCCCCTGCGTTCTGGCATATGTGGGTCAAACCACACAGGCCGTCAAAAATCGGATTTCCAAACACAAGTCGACCATACGCTGTAAAGAAACCCTGCTGCCAGTACCCGCTCACTTCGTACAATGTAACCATCTTCCCTCGCAGTTGAGATTTCAGGTGATAGAACAGATCCCGGTTCCTCGACGTGGTGGCAATTGAATTGGCAGCCTCTCTAAACGAGAACGGTTTTGGATTCATACCTTACGTACCCTGGAACCCAATAGCATGAATCGAGAATATGATGTCTCTCATTAGCTGTATTTATATACCAACATTGAGATCTGTAACTGTATTTAATTGCATAGATTTCTTTCGCAATTCTTGATTCTTACTTAAATTATTACTTTCTGATTCATTATGCAGTATCTCATATGCTAAAAAATTGTTTTGATCTATTTCATTTCCAACGATCATTGTCATTTCTAGCGTTATATGCAGACTGTTTTTTTGTCTTTTGTCTTCTTATTATGGCTTATATTAGCTGAGAACTACTATTCTTGTCTTATATTTTGATACCTATTTTTTCTTCACAGATCACATGATGCATTATCCATTCTATCCACCTCACCCACTGGTATATGTCTTTTTCATACATCTCTTTATCTATCCTTTTTCCCTCGGTCCCATTTATTACTCTCTATCTATTATGTGTTCTTAATTGTGGTCATCACTCCTTTTAGTCTATTAGTCTACTATTGTTACCTGCTCCCTATGATTTATATTCATGTTTTTTCCCTTATGTTTTTTCCATAACATCTTCACTACTTGCCATTACTGTCTTGATTATTCCTCCTATCCCTAGTTATTTATTCTGTCTCTTACTATTCCCTCTGGCTTCTTCCTCTTCTTTGCAGTTTCTCTCACTCTATTACACAATTACAGACACTATTGTGCCTGAATAATCCTCTTTAGATATCGGCGCTCCTTTCGGGCGTCTGCGCATGCGTGGGATTTCTGCGCATGCGCAATGCCTATATCCGGACGCTCGCACAGCGAGCAGTTGCCGGCAATCTCTCTTACACAGCGGACGTTCAGTCCGGATTCTCCTAGCTACAGGTACCTCCTATCCTCTCTAACTGCATACTATACCTTTGCCTTTCCCCATAGCACCTTGCTATTTCATTCATTAATTCCCCCCTTTTTCTCCTTATCTCCCTTTATCATAGCCAGCATTCCACCATTGTGGACCTTACACCTCCTGTGGAGCTTTTTCTCCTTTACTCCTGGTATGTGATCTCAATTGCTTTCTTCTTTTATATAGTTCTTGTATACCTTTAGCTAATCCTTTTATTGTTCCTTTCTCTCAGCATATACTGGATTCTATCCAATTTCTTTATAAGTGCCTTATGATCCTATTTCTCCGATATTGGTAAGAGAATACTACCTTTTGATCTCTATATATGTGTGCTGCTCTACTTTACATTTCTTTTGCCCTCCTTCCTCTTAAGTTTCCATAAATATAATTTATATATTCAACATATATTCCTGCTGTTTTATTCTGATCTCCTTATCCTTTAATTTTATGACTTCAGATCTATTATTTATATTAATATCTATTTTCCTTTTTGTATTCCTTCATCTTGTCTTGTCATGCATAATCATGGTTATAGGTTTTTGTTATCTGTACTTATTGTCATATGTTTCTTCAATACAGATGTCTCTTGACAAAGGCAATCGCCGAAACGTTGTATTTCATACTGACATCAATGATATCCTTGGCTTCTATTTGCCCTTTTGTATAAGCACTTGTTTAGTATGTTAATTGTAATCTATACACTTGGATATACCACTCTGCCCAGTGCTAATAAATATTTATTTGCATTTATTTTGGTGTTCCGTGATTTATGACCTATTTTATTTAGCATTTCAACTTGCCCATTAGTTTGTGGGTGGTATGAGGAGGAAAAGTATATCTTTACTTGGAGAAAAGAACAAAGGGCATGCCAGAACTTGGATACGAAAATGCAAATTTCATGCGAGCAAAAGCTTCTTCGGCCTCTGCCGGCCAGGATTTGGGGTTAGCATTCTTCTTGGTATTTTCTTTAAAATAGTCTGACATGGCCTGGGTCTTGGGCACAGATAAAGTATACACTCTTCCCCAAGGAGGAGTTTTGCCAGGCAGGAGATCAATAGGATAATTAAAGGCTCGATGAGTCATTAAAGTCCCTGCTTGTTTTTCGCAGAAGAAGTCTGCAAAATCCCGGCAGGAGGATGGGAGACCCGGAAGTAGAGTGGCAGGTATTTGTGGAGAAGTGATAGGCATGAGGCAAAGTGCCATAAGATAGTGAGACTGGCAGCCTTGTACCCATTTTATGACTTTGTCCGTTTGCCAACTGAGCATGGGAGCATGATGTTATAGCCAGGATAATCCCAGAAGAAGAGCAGAGAAGGAATGAGGCTACACATGAAACACCACCTTCTCTTTATGTAGCATCCCCTCTTGAAGAGTTAGAGATTCTGTACATAACTGAATGGAGTCTTTTAGCAAATCTCCATTAATGGATGAGATAAGCAATGACTTGTCCAGATGGACCAGAGAAAGATGATACTTAAGCACCAAAGATGCATTCCCAAAATTCCAGGCAGAATCAGAGTCCAAGAAAGCCGTGACTTGAAACAAGGCACCAGACAAGGAAGAGAGTAGAACCGGTATGGTCAGATATGGATAGGTAGTATTTACACCTAGGTTTGCCTCTTCCATGAAGCCTAGGTCGAAGTCGAAGCAGATTCTGCTGGTGTCGGAGGGAATGTTCTTTCTCAAACAGGTGGACTGTTTCCACTTGTATAGGTTCCTCTTGAGAAAACATTGGTGGAGGAATCAGAGGTCTTTGGAACACCAGAGCAAGTCTAGGAAGTCTACGAGGTCAGACGGTTTCACATTGTTGGCAGATCTTCAGTTGTCTCTCAGCAAAACGGAAGTCTGTTCTAGTTGTTAGGTGAATAAGTTCATCCAGAGAGAAGAGTAGATCTTGACTGGCCAGCATGTCCTTGATTCTTGATGCACATGGTGGCATAGACAAGAGCATTAAGATCAAAAGTACCTGGGCAAGTGCAAATGGACAGCAGGAGACAACAGTGGCACTTCATTGATCACATATAAAAAGGCATAGCCACTGATGCACTCCTACTTTTACATCATCACATGAAAATGTTCTTTCCTCTAAAACTTCATTAAGTGGCCTAAAAAAGTGAGAATCAGATGGTGCTAAATCTGAACGATAAATTGGGAGTTCCATAACTTTTCACTTCGCTTGTCTGAGGGTTTTCAATGAGGGCAGCAATGTGAGGGTGGGCGTTGTTAGAATATTGCACAATTTATTTTGACAGGTTTCTTCTTCTTTAAGAGCCTCTTGCAGGTTTCAGTTCTCTCTGAAGCATGTCACAATTGCACACACATTGTGACAGTTATTTAACATTCTTTGAATATAGGCTCTTTAGCATCCCAGATGATGGTCAACATCATATTTCCAGCCAACAGTTGTGTCTTACATTGGTTTTCTAGAGAGATGATGAATGCGTCCATTGCATACTCTACCGCCTGTAAGGGTGAACCCATGTTTCATCACCAGTGCCTATCTGATGCAGAATATTGTCACTTTCTACAAAATAATGGGTCAAGTGTTTGAAATGAACAAGAGCTCCTCTGTGAGTTGCTTAGGCACCCACATGGCACACACTTTACTGAACTTAACTCCTTCCTGAAAGCTGATCATAATAATATGGCTCATTGTGTTTTTCCTAGCTACCTTCTAAGGGCCATAACTTTATTTTTCCATCTACATAGACATATGAAAGCTTTTATTTTGTATGACAAGATGTACTTTTAATGGTGCCATTGACCATACCATAGAGTTTACTTGGAAACCCAAAACAATTTTGCTCCTTTTGCTCCTGAAAGAGAGGTTGCACTACAGCCAAACAGCAGTGTGGGAAAGGTTTAAAGCTGAGTATTTTGAGCGAGTGAACGAGTCTGTGAGTGTGTTTGCCTTAAAGGGGTGTTTTCTTTTAAGTGTTGGAGACTTAAGATTGAGAGACTTTAGATTTGGGGAGTTTAGAGGGGACAGTAATTGTATCGCTTATTATTATAATTGTATTCATATTATCTTTTTGGTAACATCCCCATGATTTTCCATGTTTGACAATGCTGTCCAGTGCAAAAACCTGTGCAATGTATCCCCATCCTTGAGCAACAGTTCGAGGGGCATACTGCTGTGCAAGATTTTGGGGCACACTGCACATTTAGAAGCCGGATCCTGAATCTAAATGAGCAAGTGGCAACACTGAGATCCATTGCCAACTTGGAAGCGAGTTTCCCGCTCACTGAGCACTCAACCGCAGGTGTAGATGCGGGGGGGGATGGAAGCATGGAGGGAAAGGAACATGAGGCAGCTAGATGGGTAACAGTCAGAAAGAAGGGTAGAGGAAGAGTTCAGGAAGGCTAGTCCTGATTTGGTACACCCAAAAAAAATTTTGCAAGATTGGCAGATGAGGGGGAAAATCAGCTCAGAAATAGCGTTGCTGCAGCAAGACACTACCCCTGTCTGCTCCATAAGATGGGGAATAGAGTGCAGGTCAGGCTAGACAGGTGCTAGTAGTTGGGGGACTCCATAATTAAGGGGCACAGACAGGGCAATCTGCCACAAAGACCGGGATGGGTCGAACAGTATGTTGTTTACCTGGGGCCCGAGTTCGAACAATCGCGGTTCGGGTTGACAGACTGCTGGGGGGGCTGGTGAGAATCCAAGCTGTCAATGGTCCACATTGGCACCAATGACAAAGTTAGAGTGGGTGGAGTGTCCTTAAAAAATGATTTCAGGCACTTAGGCCCAAAAGCTCAAGGCAAGGACCTCCAGAGTAATATTTTCAGAAATATTACCTGTTCCACGAGCCACCACCAAGAGGCAGGGGGAGATTAGAGAGGTGAATAAGTGGCTCAAAAATTGGTGTTGGAAAGAGGGATTTGGGTTTTTGGAGAATTTGGTCTGACTTCTGCCCCTGGCTACAGGCTCTTATGCTAGGATGGGCTGCACCTAAAGGGGAGGGTGCAGCTGTATTGGGGGACAAAAGGGCCAGGAAATTTGGGAAAGGAATATTTAAACTAGAGACTGGGGGGGAGGATAACTACAAAGATAGCATGCAAGATGGTGAAGAGAGAGAGCTGGAAATTAGTAATAAATCAGGGGGTGGAGGGAGGGGTGTAGCAATAGTTAAAAATACAGGGAGAAAGGAATAAAACTGAAAAATCTCTAATTGCATGCTAAACCAATGCAGGAGTCTAAACCAACAAAATAAATGAACTAGAATTACTAATAGCTGAAAAAAATATGACATATTTGGATAAACAGAGACATGGCTGGACGAGAGCCACGACTGGGCGTTTAACTTACAGGATTACAGTCTATTTAGAAAGGATCGTAAAGACCGGAAAGGGGGAGGTGTCTGTCTCTATGTAAAATCCTGTCTGAAGCCAACACTGCGGGAAGATATAGGTACAGGTAATGAACAAGAGGAATCATTATGGGTAAATATACATGGGGGTAACAATAACAATATAATACTAATAGGGGTTCTGCTATAGGCCCCCCAAGTATAACAGAACTCATAGAAGATGTACTCCTAAGGCAAATAGATGAGGCGGCTAATCAGAATGAGGCCATTATTATGGGCGACTTTAACTATCCAGACATCAATTGGGAATCTGAAACCAGTTGCTCTCACAAAGGAAACAGTTTTTTGTCAATAACTAATGATAATTACCTTTGCCAAATGGTGCAAGAACCGACTAGAGGAAAGGCCCTTCTAGATTTAATATTGACTAATAGACCTGACAGAGTAAACAAAGGTTCAGGTTGAGGGGAAACCTGGGAAATAGTGACCATAGTATAATAAATTTCCGTTTATCCTTCAATAGAGCTTTTGTCAAGGGAGCCACAAAACACTGAATTTTCCGAAGGCTAATTTTATTCTGCTTAGGGAGGCCCTAAACCGTATTGACTGGGAAAATGTGTTTAAATATGGCAGAACTAAAAATAAATGGGATATTTTTAAAAACATCCTAGGCTACCAACTGTGAGAGGTACATACCTTTATGGTAAAAAAATAATTAGAAACAGGAAAAACCCAATGGGGGGATCAACAGGGATGTAAAAGAGGCAATAAAAAAAAAACAAAAAGAAAGCGTTTCACCTACAAAAAACGGAGGGTAGGAAGAGGCACTAGAAGCTATAGGGAAAAAATAAAGTGTGTAAAATAAAGATAAAGGAAGCAAAGCTGGAGACGGAAAGACGTATCGCCATAGAAAGTAAAACTAACCCCAAAATATTTTTTTAACTATATAAATAGTAAAAAGATTAAAACAGGAAAATTTTTGGGCCCTTTGAAAAATACTGAGGGAGAGACAAGTAGAGGGCGATGAGAAAAAAGCAAACCTATTTTTAAAAACTTTTTTCTCCACTGTATTTACCGAGGAGGATAGCTTCCTGTTGAACAGAGGGGTGAGGTAAACTCCAACTTAAAAGTTTCTTGTCTTTAACCCAAGAAAGAAGTGCAAACTCCGGTCTTAAGAAGATTAAAATAGAACAAATCCCCAGGTCCAGATGGCATACACCCACGTGTCCTAAGGGAGTTAAGTGATGTCCCTAGATAGGCCCCTATTTTAATATTATGGACTGTCCCAATAACGGGGGATGTGGGCCCAAAGGGTTGGCGCATAGCAAATGTGGTGCCATATTCAAAAAGGGGTCAAAAAGTGATCCAGGAAAATATAGGCCGGTAAGGTTGACCTCTGTTGTAGGTAAAAATGTTTGAAGGTTTCTCAGAGATGCTATTCCTGGAGTATCTCACTGAAAATAAATGTATAACGCCGTTCCAGCATGGGTTTTATGAAGGAAACGTCCTGTCAGACTAATCTCATCAGCTTCTATGAGGAAGTCAGTGCTAGACTGGATCGGGGTGAGGCACTGGATGTCATATATCTAATTTTTCTAAAGCATTTTATACGGTGCCACATAAAAGGTTGGTAAGTAAATGAGAATGCTTGGACTGCCGAGAAAACGTGTGCAAAGTGGGTAACAACTTGGCTCACTGATAGAAAACAAAGGGAAAATAATTAATGGTTTCATACTCTGACTGGATTGCTGTTATAGGGTACCACAAGGGTTCAGTATTCGGCCCTATCCTCTTAAACATTTTCATTAACGATCTTACACATGGATTGCACAGTTTGAATATCGATCTTTGCAGACGATACAAAGCTCTGTAAAGTATCAACACAATAGAGGATAAAAGTGTTATTTTCAAAGAGATTCTGGATAAGTTGGAGGCCTGGGCAGGGAAATGCCTGATAAGGTTTAACACAGATAAATGCAAGGTTATGCCCCATGGGAGGGAAAAATCCATTACATGACTACATGTTAAATGGAAAAGGCTGGGTAAAAAATGACATGGAGAAGGACTTGGGAATCCCGGTGGACAGTAAACTTAATTGTAGCAGTCAGTGTCAGACAGCAGCAGCCAAGGCAAATAGGACATGGGGTGCATTTTTGAAGGGCATAGAGGCACATGATGAGAACATTATTCTCCCATTATACAAGTCACTGGTTAGACCTAACATGGAATATTGTGTTTCAGTTTTGGGCACCAGTGCACCAGGAAAAACAATTGTAGAGCTTGAAACGGTACAAGGGGGCGGAAAAAATAATAAAAGGACTGGGTGGACAACAGTACCCAGAAGATTAGCAAGATTAGGGTTATTTAGTTTAGAGAAAAGACGGCTTCGGGGGGACATAATAAATATGTTTTAAATACATCAAAAGGTCAATATAAGGGAATCTCTCCCAAGATTTATTTATACCCAGGACTGTATCTAGAACAAGGGGCATCCTCTACGTCCTTGAGGGAAAGAAAGTTTCTACCCTAAACATAGAAAGGGATTTTTTTACTGTAAGAGCAGTGAGAACAGGTGGAACTCTCTGCCAGAGGAACTTGTCATGGTGAATTCACTAAAAAGAGTTCAAAAAGGGTTTGGATGTATTTCTGGAGCCCTAATAATATAACAAGTTATAGTGTCTAGGATTCTGGAGAGGGGTCATTGATTCGGGATTTTTCCGATTTCCCGATTGGAGTCGGGAAGGAAATTTTTCCCTAAAATGAGGACAATTGGCTTTACCTCATTGGGGTTTTTTGCCTTCCTCTGATCAACACCTTAGCACAACAGGCTGAACTGGAAAGGACGTCTCATCTTTTTTCGGCCTTACAAACTATAAAACTATGAAACTATGAAATTTTAAGTGGGGGGAAATGTGAAAAAAACGTACCTGCGCCATGTTTGCGGGGGTTTTGTTTTTTACGGTGTTCCCTCTTCGGTATAAATGATGTGTTATCTATATTCTACAGGTTGATACCATTCTCGCAAAACCAAATATGTAGGGTTTTCATTATGTTTTAGAACTACTACAAAATACAAACATTCTCTATTTCTCAAATTTTCGCTGCAGCACCATTTTTAGCTGCCAATAACTGTTTTGTTCTCCCCCCTATGGGCATAAATCATGAATCATGGCATAGGCAGATCTAACATTGACTTTTAGCTTTTATATAACCTCTCTTACTGTTATTATTCTGTTTTTACTAATCTGTTCCAAGGGGAGGGAGGGTCTTCCTTCATTCCATGTGGTCATGGCTGTAGCTGGACTTCCAAAGAGATCTGCATCAATCTCAATAATACGACCATTTTCAAAAAATGTAATCCACTCATATTGATCACATATGCAGAGATGAACCTTCTGCCCACATAAAGCTTGCAATAAAAAGCTGTTCCTCTTTGGTGAAATTTATAAGATATACAGCCATCTTCACCACAGTGTGAAAACTGTTATGCTAACCTGGAAGGTACACCAGCTTACCAGACAGACTAATCACATGACACTCTCTATCCCTCCTGCCCTCACAATTGCCAACAAAAAACTAAACATGCTGACATTTTTGAAGTCTTTCTCTCCCTCTCTCTTCGCTAACACTCTCTAGAAGTGGGTCAGAGAGGACATCAGTTAGTTCACATAGAATGCACCTAAAAAAAATCAACAACCAAAGTGTGGGAACCAAAGCAGGTAACCATATAGGTGGAACTACAATTACACTCATTGTCAAAATGATGCAAAGCTGATATTTTAACTCAAACTGGATAAAACAACTGTTTTTAATGTATATATATATATTTTGTTTCTTTATGTGCCATTAATAAAAACCAGTTCATTTCAAGAGATGAAATTATAACACAATCAATAACGTTCCCATGACTGTTGTGGAATTGTTTAAAAGGCTGTGAGTCTTCAGCCTCTTTTTGACACATGGATACCTAAGACATTTCCCTTTTCAGCTTCTAAGATCTTAAACTAATATACTTAACTCAACATGGACATGTTGCACAGTATATGAACTGTATAGTATTATAAGTGATGTGTCATCTTATTTTCTTGCCTTCATCAGAAAAATCACTTGCCTTTTCAATGTTTAGACATGCTATGCAGTTCTAATATGGGGTGCACCCCTACTTTGGTCCTGTTGATCCAAATAATCTTAGCTTTGCACTGGTATTGTAACCACATACAAGGATGTCTTTCAGATTTTTTGATCTGTTCAGGTTACCGAGTTAAAAACTTGCCCGGTATTTTTTTTTTCAACTATTAGAACCATTATGCCTTATTAAGGCTTACCTTCAGTTCTCCTCGCAACACAGCTAAAGCATA
This sequence comes from Phyllomedusa bahiana, assembly GCA_025379985.1. Classification (NCBI taxonomy): domain Eukaryota; kingdom Metazoa; phylum Chordata; class Amphibia; order Anura; family Hylidae; genus Phyllomedusa; species Phyllomedusa bahiana. Next base: position 50,831 of record JAODAL010014191.1, read on the forward strand.
TTCTGTCAAATTTGGAACCCACTCTCAGAGACTTCACTCTATCACTGCTTTCAACCAGGCCCCATCCACTGCTTACAGGACTGGAAAAATCTGACCTTCTTTCTAGGCCCCACAACCTAGACCTCATTTACATGTCTAATTATCCAAGCCACTTCACATGCTTGCAAAGCAACCAGTTTCTACTGTAGCTATTTCTTGACTCACTAGGACTAGGGATACCCCTAAAATAGAACAATCTGTATACTCTCAAGCATTGAAGGGGTTGTCCAACTCCCTAAAAAGAGCCACCAACTAAATAAAATAACGGAGTACTCACCATTGTAATCCACTACCTATAGTGTGTGAAACCTCTGGTGGTCACTTTGGTGTTTATTTAATTTCCATTGGCATGGCTGCTGCAGCCAATTAGCTGCCTCAGCAATCACGTGCTGCTCCACTGACACTACGGCTGGGGTGCCTGTGGCAGCATACTGGAGATGGGAGATGGATTCACTTGGTCACTTGTGACTTTTTGCAGATAACTATGTCAGAGAGCAGAGTCTAAGGAGTCCCCTGATGGAGCAGATAGGTGGCATGCACTGGCCCTTTAACTTAAGGGGAATCAGTGCACACTCACCCAATACATAAGCTAGAGATGAGCAAACCAGCTGCCGGAGTGAGTGCCAAAGGGAAGTTAGGAGAAATATGCAGCAACAAAAAGATAAGCCCTCTGTCAGTGACCATGGGGGCAAACTGTACCGTGGGTCGTTATAGCAGCGTTCACATCCTTAGTCTTGATGTCAAAGGACATCAGCCTTAGGCTTCCTTCACACAATTTTTTATAGCTTTTTGTAGCTATAGTAGCACAACTCATAGCTAGTAATAAGCGATTGTGTCAACTATCGTTATCGAGTCGATAGTCGATATTGTAAATTATCATGCCAATAGTCGATAGTCGATAACATATTATCGCCGATGACCATAAAAGTCTATGGGAGAGGAACACCTTCATTCTTACACCAAAAATAGGGCTGGAGAAGCTGGAATTAACATTCACAACAATAAACTGGATACGTGCTACATCTTAGGTAAGACAATTAGGCAACAAGAGTCAAAGAAAAAAGTCACAGACTATTCACTATCCATGTCCTGTACCACAGCATGACCCTTAAACCTGCATGACCCACAAACTAAAAAGTGCCAGAAGGCAGTATTATTTGAGCCATCATTTTAGTTGAACTGGACATTGACTATCCCTGTAATGGAACGCAGCATGACCCTTAAACCTGTCTGACCCACAGATTAAAAAGTGCCGGAAAAAGAAGTCTTTCAACCACCATTTTAGTTGAACTGGACATTGACTAACCCTGTCCTGGACCACAGCATGACCCTCAAACCTGCATGACCCACAGATTAAAAAGTTCCGGAAGAAAGTTGTCTTTGAACCAGTATTTTAGTAAAATGGACATAGACTATCCATATCCTGTAACGCAGCATGACCCAAAAACCCACACAGGTGCCCTTATGGACCATCAGCAGAAAATTTCGCAATAAGAAATAAACTATGTTAAAAACAACTAGTTTTCCAATACTACTGCGGACAAAGGTACTTGCCATTCTACTGGTGACATTGTTCCACCGTGACATTAAAATGTGAAGCAAACGAAACAGATGTCCCCAGTAGGTCAACGAGGCCTGTCTGAAAATCCTGCATTCTACTGTCAAGTGGGTTGAAGGAAATTACTGATCAAGGCAGGTGTGGCTGTAAACGTGGATCAAGCAGGTGGTTCAGCTAGCAGGGCCAGAGTTACGGTGGGTCCGGTGAGAGCCAGGGCTGGTGTTTGTCATCTATTAACATGCAGGACCAGCTAGCAGGGCCGGAGTTACAGTGGTTGCGGTGAGAGCCAGGGCTGGTGTTCGTCATCTATTAACACGCAGGTTCAGCTAGCAGGACCGGAGTTACAGTGGGTGCGGTGAGAGCCAGGGCTGGCATCCATCATCTATTAACATGGCAAAAATGCCCTTATGACGCAGCAACGAAAACAGTCGAGCTGAAGCAGAGTGCGGAAGCGGAAGTGTGAGCTAAGACCTTTGACCCTTTGGCCACTGTTGACAATTGTGAAGAATAAATGTCTGTTAGAAACCACATTTTTTTTAAATAAGACCTGTAGTATAGCTGTATTTCACAGCAATATGCCCCCAAAAATTCAAAACATGACCCTTTGGCCACTATTGACAATTGTGAAGAACAAATGTCTGTTGGAAACCACATTTTTTAAAATAGGACCTGTAGTATAGCTGTATTTCACAGCAGCATGACCCAACAAATTATAAAAATGACTTCTCACTGTTAAAAAGTGTGAGGGAGAAATGCCACTTAGAAACCACATTTCTGTTCCAAAGGACCTTGGTTATAGCTGTATTTCTCAGGACCATGACCCCAAAACCATTGACAGTGCGAAAATTTTTAAAGATGAAGGGCGACATGTATGATCGGGCTTTCGCCTGTTTTTTGGTGTAACCTGCACCTCCCGGCCCGAATCCCCCGGTCGGACGCAGGGATGCGGTGTTAGGCGCAGCATTCGCCACTTTCAGCTGCGCCCCACATGAAGGGGTGGGCAATGGGCGCGGTGTGGGCACGCTGTAGGCGTTCTGGGGTGGGACGCGGCACTCTAGAAAACTCCGAGGCATGTACGATCGCGAGTCGGCAAAGTGCGGCGCAGTGCAGCGCTCGACAGCTCCGACAGGCAGACCTGGTTTATTTTGGTTTAAATGCTCTGGTGGAGGCGAAGTAAAGGAGAACGGAACATCGGGGAAACATAAAAGAGGAAGAAAAATTTGGGCGCTCACTCTGTGGGGAGGAGTATGTTTCCAAAAAAATCGTTTTTAAAAAGGCGGAAAACATTCTCGAAAAGAGCTCAAACCTCAAAAAAAAAAAATAAAAAAAAAAACACTTCCCAAAAATAGAACGACGAAAATCAGGAATTGGATATTGGAAATTGCCGGGAAATACGTAATTAAAATTTCTGAAAGCTATTCTCTTGGGGCAGAAACCCGGCCAAATCAGAATAGGAGCGAAAGTAAACCCTTTAAAAACCCTATGGAGAACTATTGACCAATCAAAATCAAAGGCGGGACTGTTCAAAATATTAAAAAATGCAAAAAAAGAGCTGTTTGGTTGAGTAGCGGGGGCTTGGCATCTCCCAATCAAATGGGGAAACGGGGGCCCCCATTATGCCAGGGAAGTTTGAACAATCAAAACAAAAGGGGGGACATTCAAAATACGTAAAAAGCTGAAAAGAGTGATTGGTTGAACTAGGGGGGGTTGGGCTATCCCACCAATCAGAGGGATTTTTCTCCCTTGTATCTATGGAGAAATCGGCGCAATAAAATTTTGGGCTTCAGCGCGTGCGGCTGGAGTATGATAAAAAAAAAATCTTTTTTATAAGTTGTAAAATATTATCTGAAAAAAAAGTGAAACCTTCTTAAACATAAAGATTAAATCCAAAACGCGTTTGTCGCGAACCGGCCTACATCAGGGGAAATTGGGATATAGAGAATTGCCGGGGAAATACGTAATTCAAATTTTGTAAGTGTTCTCATTTGGGCGCAGAAGCCCCAATAAAAGGAGCGACAAGACCCTTTATTCCTATGGAGAAGTTTTGACCAATCAAAAAAAAAAGGCGGGACAGTTAAAATACAGTAAAAAAACAGAAAAGAGCTGATTGCCTGAGGCGGGGGCTTGGCATCCCACCAAACAGAGCGCAAGAACTTCTCCCATGAGTTATGGAAGATTAGTGCAATGAAAACTCGGGCTCAGGGGGCCCTGCGGGGTGGGGTAAATAAAAACTCATTTTTTTTAAGTGTAAAACATCAGTAAAGCACTGAAAATTCTAAAAATAAATGGTTTAAAACCCCCAACAACCGTTTGCGCCGGAACCGGCGCTACATTGGGAATTCAATAGAGAAAATTTCCGGAAATACGAATTCAAATTGTTTAAGTCTTCTTTGGTCGGGATAAACCAGCCAAAAGAAAAGGCGACAGTGGCCCCTTTTAACCTATGGGGAGTATTGACCAATCAGAATAGGAGCGCGGGGCCCCCTTCAACTTATGGAAAATATTTACCAATCATATTTTAAAAGGGAGGGGAAATTAAAAATACAGTAAAAAAGCAGAAAAGAGCTGATTGGTTTTAGCTAGCGGGGGCTCTCCAGCTTAGCCAATTGAGCGCACTACTTTTTCATAGGTTTATGGGGAAAAGAAATTCTGAGCGAGCTTGTGATTGGCTAATTAAAAGAGGCGCGGTTATTTGGACCAATGGGAGAGCGAACGACGCTCTTATGGGTTTTCTAATGCAATCGGGAATACAACAGTACATGGCCGAAATCAAATGATAGACTACAGAAGTTTGTACCGATGTGTATATAAAATGAACAATAATATTGGGGTAAAGAAAAAAATATATTAATTAAATAAAATCATGTTTATTTCTTTATTTTTGTTACACCCATACTATAGATCAGTTGCTCCCGAAAATAAAGAAATAAAAATGATTTAATTGAATAAAAAAATTTTTTCATTCCTCCAATATTATGGATCATTTTATATACAGATCGGTACAACTTCTGTACTCTTATCATTTGATTTCGGCCATGTACTGTTGTATTCCCGATTGCATTAGAAAACCCATAGGAGCGTCGCTCGCTCTCCCATTGGTCCAAATAACCGCGCCTCTTTTAAGTTAGCCAATCACAGAGCTCGCTCTGAATTTCTTTTCCCCATAGAACTCTATGAGAAAGTAGCTCGCGCTCTGATTGGCTAAGCTGGACGAGCCCCCGCTAGCTCAACCAATCAGCTCTTTTCTGCATTTTTACTGTATTTTGAACTGTCCCGCCTTTGAATATGATTGGTCAATATTTCTCCATAGGTTAGAATGGGTCCCTGTCGCTCCTATTCTGATTGGTCAATACTCCTCCATAGGATATAATGGGCCACTGTCGCTCCTATTCTGATTGGCTGGTTTATGCCGACCAATCAGAAGAGCTTAAACAATTTGAATTAATGTATTTCCCGGCAATTCTCTATATTGCAATTCCTTAAGTAGCGCCGATCTCGGCGACAAATGCGTTGTTAGGGAATTAACTGAATTATTTTTATAGAAGGTTTCAGCGCTTTATCTGATAATTTTTTACACATAATGAAATTGAGTTTTTGATTAATACTCCATGCTGCACGACACTGAGCGCCGAGTTTTCAGTGCGCCGTTCTCTCCATAGACTACTATGGGAGAAGTAGCTCGCGCTCTGATTGGCCGAGATAGCCAAGCCCCCGCTAGCTCAACCAATCAGCTCTTTTCTGTATTTTTACTGTATTTTGAACTGTCCCGCCTTTGATTTTTATTAGTCAAAACTTCTCCATAGGATATAATGGGTCTTTGTCGCTCCTATTCTGATTGGCTTGCTTCTGGAGACCAATCAGAAGAGCTTAAAGAATTTGAATTACTGAATTTCCCGGCAATTCTCTATATTGCAATTCCTGATGTAGAGCCGGTCTCGGCGGCAAACGCGTTGTTCGTGATTTAATTGATTTATGGTTATAGAAGGTTTGAGCTCTTTTTCAGATAATATTTTACACTTAATAAAAAGGATTTTTTTTATCATACTCCGTGCCGCACGGCGCTGAGCGCCGAGATTGCATTGCGCCGATCTCTCCATAGACTACAATGGGACAAGTAGCTCGCGCTCTGATTGGCTGGGATAGTCAAGCCCCCGCTAGCTCAACCAATCAGCTCTTTTCAGCATTTTTACTGTATTTTGAACTGTCCCGCCTTTGATTTTGATTGGTTCAAACTTCTCAATAGGTTATAATTAGTGTTGAGCGATTATTATCGACAAAGTTGAAATCGGCACGGTATTTACGTTGATCGGATTTTTTAGATCACGCGATAATTTAGGTTAAAATCTGTGCATAATCTATTAATATCGCGCCATTTTCGGCGCTTCCTGTCATTTTGGCAGCCAGCAAATCAGATTACAGAGTAGAGCAGGGGGAGATGTGTGTGCGACATCATGACTGGGATGTGTATGGTTGCGATTAGCTGGAAAAATCACATGACCTCGTTTTACATAGAACAGCCCTTCCTATTCATGATCAGTGTGTGTCAGTATCTCAAAGCAGTAGGACGTGCGCTCTGCCTCTGTGCAAACAGCTCAGCGAAATTATTCTATTTGTTCACAGAGACAGCTCTACTTTTAGCTGTGATCCTTAGAACTTAGTTAGATCAGAGATATGCAGATTTTTAGGTAGTTAAGCAGAGAATTTTAAAGGAGCATCTACCGCTGTAAAGTCACGGGGCGGAGAGGGGGGGGGTTTCCGCGGGCGAACACAGAAAAGCTCTTTAAAGAATACTGGATATTGTGCACCCAGACTTAGTGTAGACATTGCATTACAATAGCTTTATTATTAACAGTTTTCTGTTGAAATATTACTTGGATATTGGGCAGCCTGAACTCATATTAGGATTTTAAAAATTTCCTCTAGTAATGAAAAGGGTTTTTTGTTAGGTTTAAAAACTCCCCTTTTTTTATCAGGTTTTCATTTTTAGTTAGGGTGTTTTTTTCAATTTTTTCCCAGTTCCCGCTTTGTTGATTTGGCCAAACCCTTGGGGTTAAATTTAACCAGAATTTTGTAGTCAAACCCCAGGTTGATAGGGGCCAAAAAAAACCTTTTTTTTAAACCGTTTAAATTTTGATTTCGTGGTTTTTTTTTAATTTGGGGCAGGCCAGCTTTGTTGATAGAGGAAACCTTTTCAGTTAAATTTGATCAGAAAATTTTTTTTGTCACCACAGGTGTTTGATAGGTGACAAAAAATTTCCCTTTTTATCCGTATACATTTAGATACGTGTTTTTTTCCCCTTTTGCCCGTCCCCCTTTGTTGATAGAAACAACCTTGAAGTTTAAAATTTTTAAAATTTCGCCAAAGGGAGTCACCACAGTGAATTTTAAAAGGTGCCAAAAATCCTTTTAAATTTTCTTTTACATTTTGGAAATTTTAGGGATTTTTGGGGGGTTTGAAAAATAGCTGTGATTTGAGGTCTTTTAATAAGAGAAGGTTTTCCCAAAAATTTTTCCATACCCTCTCCAAAATTTTTTTCTTTTGAACAAAGGGCGAAAAAGCGGGGGTAAAACGAGCAAAAAGGGGGGTAGGCATGGGGGTAGGGTAGAAAAAGAAGGTGCTCCCTTCCCGTGTGGGACAAAAAACGCATTTCCGCCCGGGTTTTCAAATTGCGGGACATCAAAAGGCCCGTCATCGTGGGTCAGGGCCCTGTGAAAAATTTTGTTTAAAGGGAAACGCGTCGCCAAAAAGTTTTTCAGTGGTTAATGCAACCCCGCATCCGGGGTTTACCTCCTGTCCTTTAGGGCACGGCCCCAAATGTCCCTCAACGCTTAAACATCATCCGTCCCAAAATGGAAACCCAAAAGGGAGCCCAAAAAGTAACCGTGTTACCCACCACTGTGGATAATCCCCTTTTCTGAAGACCCTTTTTTTGATGGGCAAAATGCGGTTGGGGGTTTAAAAGGGATGTTTAAAAGATCAAAGGCCAAAAAGGGGTTTTATTTTGTTGCTTGACACCCAGTTTACTGGTGCCCATCAGGGAGGAAGAAGGAAGCCCGGCAAAACGGGAAAAAAACCGGGAGGTTTGGAAACGCTTTGCAGTGCCTCTTGCTTGTAGCCCGCAACTCCTGGATGCAGAAAGTCAGGACGACCAAGTCACCTGTGTTGATGATGATAAGGATGACGACATTGCGGATCCATCGTGGTCTTTTCCGCAGAATTTGCTTGCGACCGCTTCATCACTGGACGAGGAGGAAAACGATGGGGTAGTGTCAATACGGGAATATGTGGTTTCTAACAGACATTTGTTCTTCACAATTGTCAAGAGTGGCTCAAGGGTGATGGTGCTGTCAGAAACAGGAATAGGTAGGACACTGTTAATGGACACATATTGCAAAATGACTTGTTATTGCAAGATCTTTAACATAGCTATCAATCCCTGTATTGAGACAACCCATTTAATACAATTAAAAAAGTGAAACAAAGACATGGTGGGATTCCATCCCATTTTAAAAATGTGTTTTCTAGAATTAAACTACTAAAAAACTTGCATGTACAAAATAGCTGGAAAAAAAATTCCTCTGAATTGTGCAAGGGAGGTACAGGAAGACTTGACCAGATGTAGGTTACTCAGAGGACATGAAGTATGGAGCACAGACAGAGAACAAAGAACAGAGACAATTTCCTCCAGCACGTTGAGTAAAATGAGAAAAAGAATGCCAAGAAAAAGGGAAACTGGGTGGGAACAGGAGCGTTAAACCCCCAGCATTTCCCAAATGAAGCTCAATTGGTCCGCAATTCATACGGAGGGCAAGCGGTACCAGGTCTTGACTGTGTACTGAGGAAGGCTGGAGGTCTACTCACACTTCCGCACTCTGCTTCAGCACGATGTTTTCCCTTGCTGCGTCATAAGGGCATTTTTACCGGGTAAATAGATGGGCGGGACGCCAGCCCTGGGCTCTCACCGCCCCCCACTGAACTCCGGCCCTGGCAGCTGAAACCCGCGTGTTAAAGATGACAGACGCTAGGCTGAGCTCTCACCGCACCCACTGTAAGTCTGGGCCCTGGCAGCTGGACCTCCGTGTTTAAATAGATGACAGACGATGCCTGGGCTCTCACTGCACCCACTGTAAGTCTGGCCCTGGCAGCTGGACCTCCGTGTTAACAGATTTTGAAAAAGGTGATTTCTGTGAGGTTAAGTAGTGTCAAAAAGGGGTCTAGGGCTGGACACAAATTGCACAATTTGAGGCTTAAAATTTTTTTGGGGCTGGAGTCATATGGGGTCGCAAACATTTGATCTCCAGGGAGTCTGTCCCTAATCACCGAAGAAGGATTTGGAGAAAAAATTAAACCATTGAATTGATTGGCTGAATCACTCTCAGAAGCCAGGGGGGAAAATGTCCTTTTTCAACTAAGAAGTGTTTGGGATGATTTTGGACATTTTTAAATTTTTATGGGGTGTGCAGACGAATTAACACATCTACACGTGTAAAAAAATACCTTTAAAAAAATGCAGGGAGGGGTGTATTTTTGTATTTTTATCACACTTGAAAAAAAAAGCAAAATGATAATAACGTAAAACTATAAATAAAACTTCCCTAAATAAATTCTGTAAAAAAATTTAATCAAAAACAACAATTGGTTTTGCACATGGAAAAACTTTGTTTGAAAAAATAAATGCACACTGGTGTGGCAGCAATTCATATAGACATTACAAATTCAAAAAACAGTGGCACATTATGGACTAAGGAACCGTCCAAATGGACATAGGAAATTTGGAAAAAGCATTACTGCTAACTAGAATAAATTTAAAAAAATTTAGGTTCTCAGTTCACACTTTTGGCCAAAATGCTTAAGCCCACCTCCCAATCAACAAGGGGACCTCAAGTGCAGGTTGGTCCTACGCTATTGTTACCTCTATTGGGTCCTATTCAGACCTGCATACCTTAGGGAGCGAAGATACCTGCTTCAAAGAACACTGCACTGGTTTAAAACCTGGGAGGTGGGTGGGTGCAAACACCAAAATGGAGACTACCACTCCTCCCTTCATATATATAATCAAAAACAACAAATTTGGGTTTTTCACATGGAAAAACTTTGTTTGAAAAAACAAATGCAAAATGGTGTGGCAGCAATTATATAGACATTACAAATTCAAAAACAGTGGCACATTATGTACTAAGGAAACCCTCAAATGGGACATAGGAAATTTGGAAAAAGCATTACTGCTAACTAGAATACATGAAAAAAATTGAGGTTCTCAGTTCCACTTTTGGCCAAAAATGCTTAAGCCCACCCCCCAATCAAACAAGGGGACCTCAAGTGCGGTGGGTCCTACGCTATTGTTTTCCTTATTGGGTCCTATTCAGACCTGCATACCTTAGGGGCGAAGATACCTGCTTCAAAGAACACTGCACTGGTTTAAAAAACCCGGGAAGTGGGTGGGGTGCAAACACCAAAATGGAGACTACCCCTCCGCCCTCCCTATATATAATCAAAAACAACAATTGGTTTTGCACATGGAAAAACTTTGTTTGAAAAAACAAATGCACACTGTTGTGGCAGCAATTCATATAGACATTAAAAATTCAAAAAACAGTGGCACATTATGGACTAAGGAAACCTTTAAATGGGACATAGGAAATTTGGAAAAAGCATTACTGCTAACTAGAAATACATGAAAAAAATTTTAGGGTTTTCAGTTCACACTTTGGCCAAAAATGCTTAAACCCACCTCCCAATCATCAAGGGGGCCTCAATTTCAGTGGGGCCTACGCTATTGTTACCTCTATTGGGTCCTATTCAGACCTGCATACCTTAGGGAGCGAAGATACCTGCTTTTAAAGAACACTGCACTGGTTTAAAACCTGGGGAAGTGGGTGGGTGCAAACACCCAAAATGGAGGACTACCACTCTCCCTACATATATATAATCAAAAAAAAACAATTGGTTTTGCACATGGAAAAACTTTTGTTTGAAAAACAAATGCACACTGGTGTGGCAGCAATTCATATAGACATTACAAATTCAAAAAACAGTGGCACATTATGGACTAAGGAAACCGTCAAATGGGACATAGGAAATTTGGAAAAAGCATTACTGCTAACTAGAATACATGAAAAAAAATTGAGGTTCTCAGTTCACACTTTTGGCCAAAAAAAGCTTAAGCCCACCTCCCCAAACATCAAGGGGGGCCTCAAGTGCAGGTGGGTCCTACGCTATTGTTACCTCTATTGGGGCCTATTCAGACCTCATACCTTAGGGAGCGAAGATACCTGCTTCAAAGAACACTGCACTGGTTTAAAAACCCACCCACTTCCCCAGGTTTTAAACCAGTGCAGGTTCTTTGAAGCAGGTATCTTCGCTCCCTAGGTATGCAGGTCTGAATAGGACCCAATGAGGTAAAAAATAGCGTAGGGACCCACCTGCACTTGAGGTCCCTTGATGATTGGGAGGTGGGCTTAAGCATTTTTGGCAAAAGTGTGAAATGGAACCTCAATTTTTTTCATGTATTCTAGTTAGCAGTAATGCTTTTTCCAAATTTCCTATGTCCCATTTGACGGTTTCCTTAGTCCATAATGTGCCACTGTTTTTGAATTTGTAATGTCTATATGAATTGCTGCCACACCAGTGTGCATTTGTTTTTTCAAACAAAGTTTTTCCCTGTGCAAAAACCATTGTTGTTTTTGATTATATATATGTAGGGAGGAGTGGTAGTCTCCATTTTGGTGTTTGCACCCCACCACTTCCAGGTTTTAAACCAGTGCAGTGTTCTTTGAAGCAGGTATCTTCGCTCCCTAAGGTATGCAGTCTGAATAGGACCCAATAGAGGTAACAATAGCGTAGGACCCACCTGCACTTGAGGTCCCCTTGAATGATTTTGGGGGGTGGGCTTAAGCATTTTTGGCAAAAGTGTGAACTGAGAAACCCCAATTTTTTTCATGTATTCTAGTTAGCAGTAATGCTTTTTCCAAATTTCCTATGTCCCATTTGACGGTTTCCTTAGTCCATAATGGTGCCCTGTTTTTTGAATTGTAATGTCTATATGAATTGCTGCCACACCAGTGTGCATTTGTTTTTTCAAAAAAGTTTTTCCATGTGCAAAAAACCCAAATTTTTGTTTTTGATTATATATATGTAGGGAGGAGTGGTAATCTCCATTTTGGTGTTTGCACCCCACCCACTTCCCAGGTTTTAAACCAGTGCGTGTTCTTTGAAGCAGGTATCTTCGCTCCCTAAGGTATGCAGGTCTGAATAGGACCAATAGAGGTAACAATGCGTAGGGACCCACCTGCACTTGGGTCCCCTTGATGATTGGGAGGTGGGGCTTAAGCATTTTTGGCCAAAAGTGTGAACTGAGAACCTCAATTTTTTTCATGTATTCTAGTTAGCAGTAATGCTTTTTCCAAATTTTCCCATGTCCCATTTGACGGTTTCCTTAGTCCATAATGTGCCACTGTTTTTTGAATTTGTAATGTCTATATGAATTGTGCCACACCAGTGTGCATTTGTTTTTTAAAACAAAGTTTTTCCATGTGCAAAACCAATTGTTGTTTTTGATTATATATATGTAGGGAGGAGTTTATCTCCATTTTTGGGGTTTTGCACCCCACCCACTTCCCCAGGTTTTAAACCAGTGCGGGGTTCTTTGAAGCAGGTATCTTCGCTCCTAAAGGGATGCAGGTCTGAATAGGCCCAATAGAGGTAACTATAGCGTAGGACCCACCTGCACTTGAGGTCCCCTTGATGATTGGGAGGTGGGCTTAAGCATTTTTGGCCAAAAGTGTGAACTGAGAACCTCATTTTTTTCATGTATTCTAGTTGCAGTAATGCTTTTTCCAATTTTCCTATGTCCCCTTTTGACGGTTTCCTTAGTCCATAATGTGCCACTGTTTTTTTGAATTTGTAATGTCTATATGAATTGCTGCCAACACCAGTGTGCATTTGTTTTTTCAAACATAGTTTTTCCATGTGCAAAAACAATTGTTGTTTTTGATTATTATATATGTAGGAGGAGTGGTAGTCTCCATTTTGGTGTTTGCACCCCACCCACTTCCCCCCGGTTTTTAAACCAGTGCAGTGTTCTTTGAAGCAGGTATCTTCGCTCCTAAGGTATGCAGGTCTGAATAGGACCAATAGAGGGAACAATAGCTAGGAACCACCTGCACTTGAGGTCCCCTTGATAATTGGGAGGTGGGCTTAAGCATTTTTGGCCAAAAGTGTGAACTGAGAACCTCAATTTTTTCATGTATTCTAGTTTGCAGTAATGCTTTTTTCCAAATTTCCTATGTCCCCTTTGACGGTTTCCTTAGTCCCTAATGTGCCCCTGTTTTTTGAATTTGTAATGGTCTATATGAATTGCTGCCACACCAGTGTGCATTTGTTTTTTCAAACAAAGTTTTTCCATGTGCAAAACCAATTGTTGTTTTTGATTATATATATGTAGGGAGGAGTGGTAGTCTCCATTTTGGTGTTTGCACCCCCACCAATTCCCAGGTTTTAAACCAGTGCAGTGTTCTTTGAAGCAGGTATCTTCGCTCCCTAAGGTATGCAGGGCTGAAAAAGGACCCAATAGAGGTAACAATAGCGATAGGACCCACCTGCACTTGAGGTCCCCTTGATGTGGGAGGTGGGCTTAAGCATTTTTGGCCAAAAGTGTGAACTGAGAACCTCAATTTTTTTCATGTTTACTAGTTAGCAGTTATGGTTTTTACAAATTTTCCCATGTCCCCATTTGATGGTTTCCCTTTGTCCATAATGTGCCACTGTTTTTTGAAAAAAATTTAAGTTACAAACATTTTTATTAAACCTTTTTTTTAAATTGAAGTTCCCCTTTTGTTTACAAAATACCCGTATGCTTGCATACTTGTTGGATCGTGGGGCAAACAGGTTTAGGGGTCCCCTGCTTTGGGTTACCCCAGGGGAAAGGGGGATTAAATCCAAATTAAGTGAAACTTAAATTTTTGTTTGTTGAAAGACTCCTTTTTTTTCCGGCCCCTTTTTTTTTTTTCCCAAAATCTGAGGTTCATGAAGGTTTGGATTCTGCCGGTGGGGGACATGGTACAGGTATAGTCATTCCAGTTTAAACTAAAATGGTGGTTTTAAAGACTTTTTTCCGGCACTTTTTAAAATTTGGGTTCATGCAGGTTTGGGGTCATGCTGTGGGCCCAGGACAGGTATAGTCATGTCCAGTTAACTAAAAGGTGGTTGAAGACTTATTTTTCCCGGCACTTTTTAAATTGGGGTCATGCAGGTTTTGGGCTCATGCTGTGGGCCAGGACAGGTATAGTCAATGTCCAGGTTCAACTAAAATGGTGGTTAAAGACTCCTTTTTCCGGCACTTTTTTAAACTGGGGTCAGACAGGTTTAATGGTCATTCTGGGTACAGGAAGTATAGTCAATGTCCAGGGTTTTAATAAAAAAAGGTGGTTCAAAGACTCCCTTTTTCCCCGACTTTTTAATCTGTGGGTCAGACAGGTTTAATGGGTCATACTGCGGTACAGGACAGATATAGTTAATGTCCAGTCCAACTGAAGATGGTGGTTGAAAGACTCCTTTTTCCGCACTTTTTAATTGGGGTCATGCAGGTTTGGGGCTCATTTCTGCGTTCAGGACAGGGATATTCAATGTCCAGTTCAAGTAAAATGATGGTTCAAAATCATACTGCCTTATGGCACTTTTTAATTTGTGGGCATGCAGGTTTAAGGGCATGCGTGGTGCAAGAAGGGATAGTGAGGTCGTGGAGTTTTTTCGTGGCTTTTATAACCTAAGTGTTTTTTGCCTAAGTGTAAAAACGTACCCATTTGACTGTTGTGGATGTTAAATTTCCGTTCCCCACCCCTTTTTGGGGTGTAAAAAATGAAGGTGTTTTCCTCCCTTGATTTTAAATGGTCATCGGGTAACCCTATTTTGATATCGGATTCTTTTTTGATTTTGCCGATTTTGACTATCGACCCATGAGGGATAGTCAAGTAACACTCATCAATTTTAAGGGGTCCCTGTGCTCCTATTCTAATTCCCCCGAGATACCAACCCCCCGTATCCCCAATCAGCTTTTTTCTGCTTTTTTACTGTATTTTGAACTGTCCCGCCTTTGATTCTGATTGGTAAAATAGTTCTCCATAGGTTTAATGGTTCACTGTCGCTCCTTTTCTGTTTGGGCCCCGGTTTCTGCCGACAAATGAGAATAGCTTTACAGAATTTGAATTACTGTATTTCCCGGCAATTTCCAATATCCGAATTCTTGATATTGCGCCGTTCTAGATTTTTGGAAAGTGATTTTTTTTAATGTATTTTTTTATTTTTGATGTTTGAGCTCTTTTCTGAGAATGTTTTCCGCCTTTATAAAGGCGATTTTTTTATTCATACTCCGTACAGACATCTTTAATGATTTCTTGCTGTTTTGCAGCCTGTCTAGAATCGGAACACATCTTCGGCGCAGTCCCTTCTGTGCCTAAGTCCCGCACTGCGCCCCATACACTGGCGAGGTTTGGTGGACTTTTCCCCGCAAGTATAAGCGCACCTCCTCAGACTGTGAATATTAGGCGCAGCGCCGCACTGCGCCCATGTCCCCGCACTGCGCCTCACACACTGGCGAGGCTTGCCGGACTTTACATGTTATGTATGAGTGCACTACCTCGGGTGGCGAAACATAGGCACAGCGCCGCACTGCGCCTAAGTCCCACACTGCGCCCCAAACACTGGCGAGGCGTGGTGGACTTTACATAGTATGTATGAGCACGCCCCAGTGCCGACATAAATCAGGCGCAAATTTTGCCGGAAAACCGGCGGAAAGGTGCACCCCGACGTGGCGAGATTCATACATGTCGCCCGAAGTGAGTAAATGGAATACGTTTTTTTCATGAAACCGTGTACAATTGGTGTCTTTTACAGTCTCCTAACCGCAAAACCAGCAAAATTACCTTTTGGGAACTGAGAATAAAAATTTCAGTAAGAAATGATCATTTAAATTTATTTTTTTTTCATGAGGACCATTTCTGTTTGTAGAGGAATGGGAAGTAGACTGGCAACTAATTGGTGACCTCAGGAATTGGGGCCACAACATCATCAGAGATTCATGCCTGATTCATCTTGATGAAAGTGAAACGATCCACATTATCAGTGGAAAGCTGGATGCATTTGTCTGTAATGACTCCTCCAGCTGTGCTGAAGGTCCGCTCAGATATGACGCTGGCTGCTGGGCAGAACAACACCTCTATGGCGTGGCGAGCGAGCTCAGGCCATTCATCTATTTTGGATACCCAGAAGTCGATTGGGTCCGGAACATATCCAAAAACATCGGTGTTGAGACGCAGATAGTCGTGCACCATGATCTTAAGCCGGTTTCTGTGTGCCCTCTGTGTCTCGTATGTTTGCCCTGCATTACATGTGTTGGTGAGGTGGTAAATAAGGATTGCCAGAGGTCACCCATTAGGCTTCTGCCACAAAGCTTGATGGAGCCTTGATTTCCAAAGCCTCTT
Organism: Phyllomedusa bahiana; assembly: GCA_025379985.1. Lineage (NCBI taxonomy): Eukaryota > Metazoa > Chordata > Amphibia > Anura > Hylidae > Phyllomedusa > Phyllomedusa bahiana. The sequence continues at coordinate 66,906 of JAODAL010014191.1, forward strand.
GGTCGAAAGGCATTAGTAAACTGATCTTCCTCATCTTCCTCCTCCACCTCAAATCCGTGCCAACCTCTTTCTAAGGCAGGGACATCGGTAACGTCGGTGTCCAGGAATACCTCATCCTCCTCCTCCGCTTCCTCTGCCTAGCACCAGCCCTGGACCCCGAACCACCACCTAATGAAGACCGATAAAGTTGTGAAACTGTCGGGCCTTCTGTATTTGACGGAGAGAAAGGCTCTGTGTCCGCATTTGTGTCCGTCTCCTCCTCAGTCGCTGGTGGGACCTGCTGTTTCAGAGTGTCCAACACTTGTTCCAGATCTAAGATCACCACAATGATCATGCTGACAAGAGCATTGTCCGCACTGACCATTTTGGTGGCTTCTTCAAAACTCGGAAGGATGGTGCAGAGCTCTTTCACTAGCCTCCACTCTCGGTGGCTCAACACCCCGAGGTCCACACAGCTGCTTGTCAGGCCATGTGTCACTTCATACTGCGTAATGGCATTGCGCTGCCGCCACGATCGCTGGAGCATGTGGGGGGTGGAATTCCAGCATGTTGCCACGTCAACAATGAGACGGTTGACAGGGAGGTCAAGCTGATGCTGTAACGCAGCCATCCGGGACGAAGCAGGGTGCGAAAGGCGGACGTCTGAGCTCAGACCTCGAGCCTTCCTCAATAGGCAGTCCAGACCCGGGTAGCGCTTTAGAAATTTCTGGACAACGAGGTTCATGACGTGTGCCAGGCAAGGGATGTGCTCCAGTCTACCGATCTTAAGGGCGGCCAGGAGATTTAGACTGTTATCGCACACCACCTTGCCTGGCTCAAGGTTCTTGTCACCCAGCCAGCGTTCGGTCTCATTGCGAAGAGCCGTCCACAGCTCTTGACCTGTGTGTTGATGGTCTCCAAGACAGTCTAATTTCAACACGGCCTGGTTTCTCTGGGCACGTGATGCTACCAGTCGAACTTGGGGGAAAGAACCCTGCACCATCCCTGCGGTTTTGAAGAGTGTGTGCCGAGCCTGAGAGCCGCCGTCACCACCAGAGACATCCACCCAGCTCACCCAGTGAGCTGTCACAGAGCTATAGCGGCCATGGCCGTGCTTACTAGTCCATGTATTGGTGGTAAGATGGCGTTTGCCGGACACAGATGCAGACAACATGCTTGAGATTTTAGATGACACGTGGCTGGCCAGGGCAGGGACGGCTACTCTGGAAAAGAAATGCCTGCTCGGCATCTGGGGGCAGGCAAGGGCCATGACATGGCGGAACCCATCTGTGTCCACCAGACAGGCAACATTTCCAGGTCCAAAAGCAGGGCAATGCCGACATTCAGGCTTTTGGCTTTGGGATGGTTTGGGTTAAAGTGTTTCTTCTGCTCCCAAACCTGGTAGACATAAGGCTGGCTGCTAGACTAACCGCTGTATGGCGTGCAGGTCCAACTGGTGAAGGAGAAGGGGTAGGCTGTGTCTCTGGTGGTGCTGGTGGTACTCAGGCGACAGTGGAGTCTGAAGCGGAGGCTGATCCTTGATCATGACGCTGAGAGACATGGGCAGCTGAGGAATGCTTGGTCTTGGAAGTGGCGGAGGAGGAGGGTGCGGAGGGTGTGACAGTAGTTGGAAGCCCGGCATCGGTGTGGCCTTTTTTCGTCACGTGTTTCCTCCATTTCAACTCATGCATTCGCTGCATGTGACTAGACATGTTGTTGGTGGTGAAACACCTAAGATTCTTCCCTCTACTGATACGTTTACTGCAAAGGCGGCATATGACATCGCTGGGTGAATCAGAGGCTTGATTGAAAAAAGTCCAGGCTTGAAAGGTCCTAGACCTTTTTGACAGCGATAAGCAAGGAGCGATGTTTCCGTTGATCATGGTTGGTGGAATAATCTCAACGGACTTGTGCGACCGCCCTCTCCCTTTTTGAGGCGGGACCCGTACTGACACTACCCCATCATCTTCCTCCTCGTCCAGTGATGAAGCGCTCGCAAGCAAATTCTGCTGAAAAGACCACGTTGGATCCACATTGTCGTCATCATCATCATCAACACAGGTGACTTCCTCGCCCTGACATTCTACATCCTGGAGCTGCGGGCTACAAGCAACAGGCACTGCAAGGCGTTTTTGACCACCCGGGATTTTTGCCGATTGACCAGCTTCCTTCTCCTCCTCTGATGTCATCAGCGATTGGGCGTCAGAGCAGATAAAATCATCCTCTTTGGCCTCTTGATCTTTTGAAATGCCTTCTGACCCCAATCTCATTTTGTCATCAAAGAGGTCTTCAGAAAATGGATTATCCACAGTGGTGGGTAAATGAGTTGACATTTGGGCTGCCTTCCCTTCATGTTGGACGGATGCTGATGAGGATGATGATGACATTTGTGGCCGAGACTGTGAGGACGAGAAGGTAAGACAGCAGGAAGCAGCTACCATAAACCAATGAAGACCAGATTGGCGACGTTGTTCGTTACTGAGATTCACAGGGCACCGACCCATCCATGAAAGGCCTTATGGTCCTGCAACCGACGATCCGCTGGCTTGCCTGTTGTCGCCAGCACTGGAAAGAGCACCTTCTCTTGTACCTCTACCTCCATGTCCTACACCCCTCTTTGCTCGCTTACCACCTGCAGTTCACTCCATGTTCAGAAATATAAAAATTTAAAAGGTATGGAAGAGTGTTTGACAGTCTTTTATTGAAAGATGGCAAATCACAGCTATTCTGAAATCCCTCTAATTTCCACTAGCCAACTAGTATTAGAAACAGAATTGTTTTTATCAAATATCTGTGAAATGCGGTCTGGTGGAAGAACTGTAACACAAAATCAACAGTGTTCTTCCTTCAGTCCCTGAGATTTACAACTGCCCAGTAGAACTTGCAGTTGATAGTTTTTAACAAACTATCATACAAATGCATGATTTGCGCCAAACTGAGATGCACTGAGTAAAATAGAAGTATTAAAATGTTATATGTATTATATATGGCGGTTTTGCCACCAATGACAACAGGTGGCAGTTACTATGAAATAATGTGTAAAACAATTTGCGTATGTCATGGGGGTTGGCGCGGGTGCCGTCACTGCCCGCAGGGAGTCCGGCATGGGAGCCGCGGCCGCCCGCGACCATCCCCTTGCTGCCCGGGCTCCGACGCCAGCATACTTACCCGTCCACGTTCCTGTGCTCTCTGCTCCTGTTTGTCCCAGCCGCTGCGCGGGAACCCGCTGCTTAGGGCGCGCGCGCGATGGCTGGTCTGGATTTGTCAATTGCCGGCCGCTGGTTCTATATATGGTATACGCCCCCTGCACTCTCTGCCAGATAGTTGATGTGCGTTTAGTGTGTTTTGAGAGTGTTGGAGTTCTGTATTGATTACCCGTGTACCAGTCCTTTCCACTACATTTCCTGACCTTGCCTGTTTGCCGCCTGTCCTGACCATCTGCCCGTCTCTGACCACGAACCTCTGCCGCCCGTCCTGACCTCCTGCCTGTCCCCGACTACGTCTCCGGATTACGATTCCCTACCACGCACTACCCCGGCCGCCATCGCAAGCAAGTCACGTCACGGGTAGCGACCTGGTAGCCTCACGCCGCAGCAAGTCCATCCCGCTTTACGGCGGGCTCTGGTGAATACCGGGGGCTACTTCGACTCCGCTCCCTGGCGTGGCTTAACTATCATCGCTTGCGGTGGTCCAGCGAATCCACCAATCCCTTACAGCGTACAAGTGCACAATTAGCGCCAAACTGAGACGCACTGAGTGAAATAGAAATATTGAACAGTTATATGCATTAACCCCTTAAGGACCAGGCGTTTTTTTGTTGTTGACACGTTCGTTTTTCCCTCCTCGCCTTCTGAAAGCCATAACTTCTTTATTTTTCCACCCACAAAGACACATGAGGGCTTTTATTTTGCGGAACAAGATGTACTTTCTAATGGTGTTATTCACTATACTATAGAATATACTGGAAAACCGCAAAAAAATTCCAAGTGGGACAAATTGTGAAAAAAATGTATTTTCGCCATGTTTGCGGGGGTTTTGCTTTTACGGCGTTCAATCTTTGGTAAATATAATGTGTTATCTGTATTCTTCAGGTTGTTATGCATCCGGCAATACCAAACATGTAGGGTTTCCGTTATTTTTTGGTACCGTAAAAAAATTCCAAACATTTTCTATTTTTGAAATTTGCGCCACGGCGCCATTTTGTGCGACCAATAACTTTTTTGTACTAACACCTACGGACGTCAGTGAGGGGGCATTTTTTGCGGGCTGAAGTGTACTTTTTATCGCTAGCAGTTTGGAATGCATGCGACTTTTTTGATCATTTTTATTCCATTTTTTGAGTGACGTAAAATGATCAAAAAACGCAATTTTGGCGTTTGAATTTTTTTTTCTTCTACGGTGTTCAGCGTACAGGATAAATGATGTTATACTTTTATAGATCTGACTTTTTCGGACGCGGCGATTCCAAATATGTGTAACTTTTTTATTATTTTAATGATTTTATTTGTAAAATGGGAAACGGGGGGTGATTTGAACTTTTAATACTTTTTTTTTTGTACTTTAAAACTTTATTTATTTTTTTTTTTACTGTAACATTGAGGCCACCTGTGGTACTTGACCACTAGGTGGCGCGATTGTTAATACAACCTAATGCATTGCATAGGCAATGCATTAGGGTGTTCAAAGATGGCGGTTTCCCCACTTCCTGTCTGCGGACGGAAGTGGGGCAAACCAACCAGGGTAAGTGACGGGAGAGTTCCCAAGGCTCCCCACCACAATGCCCGGTGATCGGATCGGCGCAGCATAGCTGCGCTTATGCCGATCACCACCGATCGGTGCGCGGCACCGATCGGCGCTAATTCAGACGCCGCGGCCATCTTTGCCGTGGCGCCTGATGGGTAAAACAGCGCCAGCGGGCGGAGCCACCCGCCGGCGCTGTTACTGCCGGGTGTTAGCGGCGATCCCCCTGCAAAGCCCCTTAGCGGCCCTGGGACGTACTGATACGCCCAAGGTCGTTAAGGGGTTAATATGGGGGCCTTCGCACCACTGACAACAGGCATAACTTACTATAAAATATGTATAACACAATATGCGTACAACTGAGCTCTTTGCGGTAAACAGACGCACAGACTGCACTAAGAGTTTTTAAATGTTATATGGATTAATATGGCGGTCTTCACACCACTGACAACAGGAACAATTTACTATAAAATTTGTATAACACAATATGCGTACAACTGAGCTCTATGCGACAAACAGACGCACGGACTTCAATAAAACTATTTAAAAGTTATAGGGATAAGTTATGCCGGTTTTTGGGAACACTGACACGCAGTGATTGCAATAGAACTGAAAAAACAGGGACAATTTCACCTCCTGTCAGCGGTCTGCTGGCCAATAAAGTTGTAAAAAACAATGCTTTTTCAATTCAAGGTCACAGAACACACTGAACTGCACAATATCTCCCTTCCTTTCCAAAGCCTCTCCTCTTTATTTCTTTGCTTTGTTGAGGAGATAATATAGATGTGATCTGCTCTGAGTGCACACTGTTTTTTCTAGATTACTAACCTACTCTTGCTTTCTCTCTCTGCTCTGTCGTATCTGCTAGTAGGGGTGATGTCGCCAGTGATTGGACTGCCAGCAGCTTTAGTGTTATCTCAAACAAGTAATTAGTCTCCATTCTTTGTTGACTTTGCGCTCTGAACTTACAGTGCCAAGCAAATTGTAACAATGTTTTGAACTTTTGACTTTCAGGCTCCTTATCTCACCATCCACTGCAGCTTTGAATGTGAGGCTACAATCATTTTATAGACAATTATCTTGGTTATTTCATGAGACAATTTGACTTGAAACTATTTAGCATATACTTAGTTATGCAGATTCTTGTAATGTTACTGCATTGTTACTGTTTTGCTCCTAAAAATCTAAAGTTCAATTTTATTATTTTGTTATTATTTTGTGAATCCACCATTGACTTTCATCACTGCCTGAATGCTTCTGGGCATGCTCTCAATCAGATTCAAGCATGTCTCGCCCGAAATCTGATCCCAGGTGTCTTTTACACATTCCTCAAGTTGATGAACATTGGTCCACTCACTTGTTTACGTTTACAGCTTTTTATTTAACTCTACCCACAAGTGTTCAACTGGGTTGAGGTATGAGGACTATGGGGAACAATCCAACCAATCTACTTAATTGTCATTGAACTATTTATTTGCCAATGTTGACATTTGCTTCTGGTCATTGTCCTGCTGGAACACTATGTTGTCCTTGTAATATCCATAGTACTATAGATATACCCATAGATATTCATATATAGGTCAGAATTGAGACCACCATTGATCTTGGTCAAGTATCTAACACCTTTGGCTGTTAAACAACCCCATATCATCTGCCTTCCTCCACCAAACTTGACAGTTCTTTCAATTTCTCCATCCATTAGCCCCCTTTTCCCTTCTTTCTTCCAGACCCATTTATACCCATCAGAGCTCAGACTATTGACTTTCAACTCATCACTTCAAATTACCCATTTCCAAACTTCTACTGTCCACTTTTCATACTTTTTTGTAAACTCAAGCTTTTCATGATGATACTGAAGTCGAGGCTTCTTCACCTTTTTTGGGCAACCATTCCAGACTTCTGTAATGCTTGTCACACAGTGTTTGCATGAATGTCTGTGATCTCACGTGTTTATCATGCGAGAACTGATAAACCTTGTGACGTATTGACTTGTTGACTACAATATGTTGCCTGAATGTCTACCTCTTGGCTTTGGAATGAATCAACGGACTTTATTTCATATTATTTCAGGTGTCATGGCACTCCTATAAAGCAGTTTGGCCAGGAGACCACTATCAATGAGCTGAATGATGCAGTTTCTCTTTCCTTAGAAAATCTCCATGGCTGCTCCACGATTTGAACCAGTGACCTTTCGCTTGGGAATTAATCTAATAACACACTGAGATATTAGGGGATGTGAGAACAGGTTATATTTTGTAGTGTAGTTACATGACAAGAATCTGCATAACTAAGCATATGCTAAATAGTTGCAAGTCAAATTTATGTGTGAGATAGCCAAGATGATTGTCTATAAAATGATGGTAGTCCCTTGTTGTTCAAAGCTATATTGGATAATGAGATTTGGAGCCTGAAAGTCAAAAGTTTAAAACATTGTAACTAGAGATGGGCGAATTTCTCAAAAATTCGATTCACCGAATTCTCTGACAAAAATCGTTTCGGTCCGAATTACTTCGGGACGAATCGCGTTAAAAACAGCTATTTCCAGGCTGCACAGAGCCTGTAGGGTGCTGTAGAACACTGTGCCATGCTTAAATATGAGGAAGCTTGGTTGTTCTTCATACAATGCTGTCTTTTAGTATGACACGCATATGACTGCCGCCTTCTCTTAGAATTGCTTCACTATAAAATTCCCTGGGCACTTAAGAGGGCAAAACTGACCAAAAAACTGAAGCGGGAATGTAGCCTGATAAAGTCATGGCAGCACCAGCTGGAAAAAAACAATCTGAGGGCTCAGGTGGCAACATCAGTAGCCAAAGGCACGTGACTAGAGTGACGCCGCACCGCCATGGTCGCGCCAATGACATTTGGAGGCAGGGTAGGCACAGAGTGGCACATGACAGAGTGTGGAGGTCACGGCAGGAGCAAAAGCAGCAGCATGCGGACAGAGAGTGGCACAATGACATTCTGGAGGTGGCAAAAACAGGAGTAGGCCACAGAGGGGCACAATGACAGAGTGTGGAGGTCACGGCAGCAGCCACAGCAGCAGCATGAGGTCAGACAGTGGCACAATGACATTCTGGAGGTGGCAGAAACCGGAGTAGGCCACAGAGTGGCACAATGACAGAGAATGGAGGTCACGGCAGGAGTAACAGCATGAGGTCAAAGAGTGGCACAATGACACGGTGTGGAGGTGACCGCAGCAACAACAGCAGCAGCAGCATGAGGTCAGAGAGTGGCACAATGACACAGTGTGAAGGTCACGGCACCAGCAACAGCAGCAGCAGCATGAGGTCATAGAGTGGCACAATGAAAGAGTGTGGAGGTGGGTGGCAATACCAGTCCCTGGTAAAGATGGTGGTAGGCAAATGGAGAAACTGGCAGCAGATGTGTGCCATCAGAACAGTGGCTGAGGCAGGTAGTTTGAATCCGGACTCATTTCTCAAAGTTTTGGTGAGGCGTCATGGCTGATGTAATCTGACGCCTAAGGCATTGGTGTGTGGAAATCCTGGCCGATCCACACCTAATTCATCTTGACAAAGGTCAGTCGTTCCACATTTCCCGTGGACAAGCGGGTTCTCCTTGGGGTAACGATGGCCCCCACCGCAAAGAACACCTGCTCTGATGCCACACTACTGGCTTGGCAGGACAGCTTCACCACTGCAAACTCGGCACGTTGCGGCCACAAATCCAGTTTGGCTGTCCAGTAGTCCAGCGTATCTTCTAACTGGGGTGGCAGAGTGCATCTGGACCGGGAGATGATGGCAAAGAAAAACAGCTCCCTTCTTCAGAGATGGTGGAGCCTTGACTGGCTGCAATGGCATGTGTGCCACTGGCGCTGCTGCTGCTGCTGCTGCTGTTGCTGCGGCGGCAGGATGGACCACCACATCTGAGACATGGTTCTCCCAGGACACCAGATGGTGACGCTGCATGTGTTGACTCAGGGCCGTTGTTCCAACGTTAGCTACCTGGCCACGCTTCACTTTCTGCCCACTGATTCTACATATACCCATATTCGGCTCCTCCGGTGTCTTAGCAAAGAACTGTCACACCGCTGAGTAGCTGATTTTACTGCCAACGCTCTACACTGAGTGACTACTACCGCCGCTGCCTCGCTGAGCCCCTGTGCCACTACTTTCTTGGAGCTGCGAAGTGGGTTTTTTACCCTGTGGCCGCTTGGCTCCCGACCTCGCACTGCTGCTACCCTGCTTACTCACAACCACACTACCCACTTGCTGGCTGCCTGATGCGCAAACTGACGCCCTCTTCTCCTGACGATGATGAAGCCCTTGCTTCACCCGGCTCCCAAGTGCGGTCGGCTACATCATCATCGATTATTGTTTGATCTTCACTGCTGTCCTCCTCAACGGTCTTGGTATGCAGAGGCTGACCCCTCACAACATGACCTCCCATGCCACTCTCCACATCTATACTTTGCCGCCTACTGCAAGAAACAGGAGATATTGGCCCCATTTCTTCGCTGCCAAGTAGCTGCTGACTGTCCTACTCAAATTGTTCATCCTCGCTATATAGTGGTGCTGAGCCCAGACCACATAGTAGATCTCTGGCTGAGGGAACCAGATGGGACAGTGGCGAGTTGAGGACAGGTGAGGGCTGCTGACCCGCTCCCGGGCCATGCCAACTAAGGGTTGTTTCTGACGTTCCCACCGACTCTTGACTGGGGTTGTCAGATGTCATCTGGGAGGAAGTGGATGACCTAGTCAACCAATCAAGAACCATTGGGTTGCAGAACAACACACGGCCGCTAGATGACACCGGAAGTTCTGGCCTCACCGAGTTACCCCTGCTGTGGCGTCCTTTTACTGTGCTGTGACCTGGGCCTGCTCCAGGAATGTTTGTGCCACTGCCACTCGCATGTGAAGAGCCTGCCACCTCTCTGTCTGACAAACGGTTTGTTCTAAAATGTACAGACTCTGTTTAATGAAGATATCTGTATATGATAAATACACACCCTTTATTTGACTCCAAATGAACCCACTAACAAGCTTGGGTAATCCTTGGATATAAATTACGCTCCATAAATGGCCAGGAAAAATGTACTTGTATGTGCCATTTAAAAACTCTGTGTATTTTACTGAATATAAAAGCACAAACAGGCTTAATTAACCTTCGGATATGAATTATGCTACATTCAACATTTCTTCTTTGGCGTTGAAAAACACAGTTTCTATTACTGACCACAACAGCAGACAAAAAACACTGAATTAACCCTTGGATCTAAATTGGGCAAAAGAAATGAGCTGCAAAAAATTACCAGCTATGTATCGTGTTAAAACGACGTGTATTTTACTGAGCACAACAGCAGAAAAACATTTAATTAACCCATTGATCTAAATTGCACAAAAGAAATGAGGTGCCAAAAATTACCAGCTATGTAGCGTGTTAAAACGGCGTGTATTTTAGGGAGCACAACAACAGAAAAACGCTTAATTAACCTTCGGATATCAATTATGCTACAGGCAAAATGTATTCTTTGGCGGTGAAAAAGAACATTTCTTTTACTAAGTACAACTGCAGAAAAATACTTAGTTAACCCTTAGATGTAAATTGCGCAAAAGAAATGTGCTGCCAAAAATTACCAGCTTTGTAGCGTGTTAAAACGACGTGCATTTTACTGAGCAAAACAGCAAAAAAATGCTTAATTAACCCTTGGATCTAAATTGCGCAAAAGAAATGAGGTGCCAAAAATGACCAGCTATGTAGCATGTTAAAACGACGTGTGTTTTACTGAGCACAACAGCAGAAAAACGCGTAATTAACCCTTGGATCTAAATTGCGCAAATGAAATGAGGTGCCAAAAATTACCAGCTATGCAGCGTGTGAGAACGACGTGTATTTTACTGAGCACAACAGCAGAAAAACGCTTAATTAACCCTTGGATCTAAATTGCGCAAAAGAAAAGAGGTGCCAAAAATTAACAGCTATGTAGCATGTTAAAACGACGTGTAATTTACTGAGCACAACAGCAGAAAAATGCTTAAATGTCCCTTGGATCTAAATTGCGCAAAAGAAATGAGGTGCCAAAAATTACCAGCTATGTAGCGTCTTAAAACGATGTGTATTTTACTGAGCACTACAGCAGAAAAATGCATAATTAACCTTCGGATATGAATTATGCTACAGGCAAAATTTCTTCTTTGGCGTTGAAAAACACCATTTCTTTTAGTGACCACAACAGCAAAAAAAACGTTTAAAATTAAACCCAAAGGGATCTTAATTGCCAAAAGAAATGAGCACCACAAATTAAGGGGTATTTGTTTTTAAAAAAAACGCTGTTTTTTTAACTAAAATACAACACAACAACAGGCTTAGAAAACCCCTTTGGGATATTCAATGGCTCAAGAACTGAGCAATAGCTTTAAAAAAGAAATATGCACCCTAAATTGGGAAAGGGCACTTTGGGAAACTTAAATTTCCAATTTCCCCACAAAACCCAAAATGTAAAGAAAAACCCCTCTAGAAAAGCTGGACACCCCCCAAAAACCCGCTGTAAAAAAGTTAGGGTGACATGTATGAAGCCGCTGGGGTGGGGGCCGCGTTTTTCCCTATTTTTTCCCGGTGAAATCTGCGCCTTTTTTTATGTGGGGCCCCCGGCCCCTCATACATAAAATTTTTAAAGTTGGGCGAAAGGCGGGACTTACCCGAAATTGCGGGGCGTGCGCCTAGATTGGGCCGCCGGGGTAGTGACTCATACATGGGGGGGGCGGGGGGGGGGGAAATTTGGGGGGGGGGGGTGGATAAAGGGGGGGGGGGGGGGGGGAGGGGGGTAAAAGGGGGGGGGAGGGGGGAAAAGGTGGGGGGGGGTTATATTTTGGGGGGGGGGGGGGGGGGGGGAAAGGGGGGGGGGAAACTTGGGAGGTTTTTGAAAAGGGGGCGGCGGCGGGGGCCCGGGCCTGGGGGCCGGGGGGGAAAAATTTATTTTCCGGCCCGGTCCTTTTTAGAAGGGGGGCCAAACCCCCCATAACATCCGGGGGAAAAGTTCCCTGCGCCCCCAGTGTGTTGGGGCCCCGGGGTAGGGGAAACAAAGGGGCCCAAATGAAAGGGGCGCGCCTAAATTCGCCCCGGAGGTATGCACCTTAACATGCGGGAAAAGTCCGCCCCCTCGCCAGTGTGTTGGGCCCGCAGTGCGGGGACTGGGGGCGCGGGAGCGGCGCTCCCGGCTGAAAAAATTCGCCGTCCGGGGAAAGGGGGCACCCCATACATGCGGGGACAAGTTCCCCCCACCTCGCCGGGTTTTGGTGGGGCCCCGGTGCGGGACATGGCCGTGGGGGACTTGGGGCCCCTTTTTGGCGGGGAACGCCCCAAAAACTGTTCCGATGCAGCCCAAGGCTGGAAAACATCGAGAAATCTTTCCCACATGTCGTGGGGAAAAGTTTTAAACCCAAAAATCGCCTTTATAAAGGCTTAAAAAACTCAAAAAAAAGAGCTGAAACCTTAAAAAAAAAAAATACAAAAAACCCAAAATCATTTTCCCCAATATCCTAATTCAAGAATTAGGATATAGGAAATTAGGGGGAATACAAAATTTCCAAAATTCTAAAAGCATTTTCTTTGGTGGGCATAAACCCCCAAATCAGAAAGGAGCGACTTAAACCCATTAAAACCTTTTGGAAAACAAATTGACCAATAAAAGAACAAAGGCGGGACAGTTAAAAATACAGTAAAAATGCAAAAAAAGGCTAAATTGGTTAAACTAGGGGGGGGGTTTTGTACTCAGCCAATCAAAAATAGAGCGAAAAAGGGAACCCCTTTAAAACCTATGGAAAACCTTTTGCCCAATCAAATAAAAGGCGGGACATTTTAAAAAATACAGAAAAAAAATGCAAAATTAGAGCTGTTTGGGTTAGCTAGGGGGTGCTTGCCAAAACCCACCCAAAACAGAGCGCAAGCTACTTCCCCCCTTTTTTGTAGCCCTATGGAAGATCGGGGCCCTGCAATTTTCCGTTTCTCAGCGCCGTGGGGCATGGGGGTTTTGACTAAAAAAATAATTTTTTTTTAATTGTAAAACTCAATAAAGCGTTAAACCCCCACCTTCTATAAACATAATTAATAAAATCCCTAAAAACTTTTTTGTAAACCGAGCCCCGGCCTACATACGGAATTGCAATAGAGAAAATTTTCCCGGGGGGAAATACATAATTAAAATTTTGTTTAAGCTCTTCTCATTGGCCCGCAAAAACCCCCAATCAAAAGGGAGCAAACAATGCCCCAAAAAAACCCTATGGAGAAAAAATGACCAATCAAAAAGGACGACAAAGACCCATTATACCCTATGGAAAAATTTTTCCCCCAAATCAAAATCAAAGGGGGACATTTCCAAATACAGAAAAAAATGGGGGAAAAATCTTTTGGGGCTGGGGCTACGGTGGCTTGCCTATACCACCCAATCAAGGGGCGAGAATTTTAAACCCCCATTTTTAATCTTTTGAGAAAGGGCGAAAATGCAATCTCGGCCTCACGCCGTGCCCCATGAAGTTTTAAAAAAAAAAATTTCATTTTTATTAATGTAAAACATTATCAATAAAGGTTTTAAAAACCCTTTCTTTAAAAAATAAAGCACTTAAATTTCCCTAACAACGCTTTTGGGTCGCCAAACCCGGCCTACTTTAGGAATTGAAATAGAGAAATTTGGGCCGGGAAATACAAAAAATTTTAAAATTGTTTAACCCTTTCCCTCTTTTGGCCCGGCAAAACCCCAGCCATCAAGAAAAAAAAAGCAAACAAAGACCCTTTTAAAAAACCTATGAAATTTTTGACCAATCAAAAATTTTAGGAGCGACATTGCCCCCCATTAAAAACCTAGGGGAGACATATAGACCCAATAAAAAATCAAAGGCCGACGTTCAAAATACGTAAAAAGAAAGAAAAGAGTTGTTTGGGTTTGACCCTTAAGCGGTGGCTTGGCTATCCCCACCAAATCAACGCGAGCTATTCCCCCATTGGTAGCCCTAGGGAAAATCGGCGCCCCTGAAATCTCGGGGGGCTCAGCCCGTGTGGCATGAAATATTAATAAAAAAAATCTTTTGTATTAAGTTAAAACATTGTCAAAATAAAAGCTAAAACCTTCTGTAAAAATAAATAAAGTTTAAATACCGAACAACGCGTTTGCGCCAAAGACCGGCCCCTAAAAAGGGGAATTTGGGCAATAGAGAGAATCGCCGGAAAAAACAGTAATTCAAATTTTTTTAAGCTCTTCGGGATTGGTCGGAAAAAACCCAAACCAAATTTCAGAAAAAGAGCGCCCGGGGCCCCATTCAAACCCCTTTTTAGGATTTTTTACCAATAAAGGAATAGGAGCACAGGGCCCCATATAACCTGGGGGAAAAAAAATTGACCAATCATTTTCCCAAAAGGGGGGGCCCAGTTCAAAATACTTAAAAAGGCAAAAAAACGAGCTGTTTGGGTTTACGAGGGGGGCCGTCCAGCTTACCCAAATCAGAGCGCGGGGCTACTTTCCCCATAGAGTTCTAGGGAAAAGAAATTCCGGGGCAGCTTTTGTTTTGGGCTAATTTAAAAGAGGCGGGTTTAATTTGGGGCCCAAAGGGGAGAGCGAGGGGACGCCCTATGGGTTTTCTAATGCAATCTAAAAATAAAACGGTACATGGCCGAAATAAAATTTAATAAGACTACAGAAGTTGTTTTTTTTCGTTGAAAACCCATACAATTAAACCTTGGGATAACGAAAATAAAAAAAAATAAACAGATTTTTTTTAATTAATATTTTTTTTTTGTTAACCCCCCCCTAATTTTTATTTTATTTTATATACACAAAACGGGACAACTTCTGTGTCTGTTAAATTTTATTTCGGCCATGTACATTTTTTTTCAATTGCATTTGAAAACCCCCAGGAGCGTCGCTCCGCTCTCCCCCCTTGGGCCAAATAACGGCCCCCTCTTTTAACTTTGGGCCCAAAAAAAAGGGCTTCTCGGGAAAATTTTCTTTTCCCCTTAAACCCTATTAGAAAAAGCTTGCTCCCCTGATTGGCTAAGCTGGAAAGACCCCCGCTACCCCCAACCAATCAGCTCGTCTCTGCATTTTTAAATGTAATTTTTAACTGTCCCCCCTTTTAATATGAAATTTGGGCAATTCTCCCCATTTGGATATAATGGGCCACTGTCACTCCTTTCCGATTGGCTGGTTTTAAAGGGCCCACCAATTTAGAAGAGGGTTAAACAATTTGAAAAACTGTATTTCCTGGGGATTCTCTCTATTGCAATTTCCCCTATGTAGTCGCCGGTTTTGGCACAAACGCGTTGTTAGGGTTTAAAATGATTTAAATTTTTTCAGAAGGTTTTTGCTCTTTTTTGGTAAAATGTTTTACAAATTAATCAAAATGATATTTTTATTTATACTCCCCTTCCGCAAAGGCCCCTGAGCGCCGGATATCAGTGGGGCCCTCTCCTCATAGACTTTCAAAAGGGAAAAGTAGCCCCGCGCTCTGAAATTTTGTGGGTTTCCAACCACCGCAGCTCAGCCCCCCTCACTCTTTTCTGTCTTTTTACGTATTTTGAACTTCCCCCCCTTGGATTTTGATTGGCAAAACTTCCCCCAAGGATATAATGGGTCTTTTTCGTCCTATTCTGATTGGTCAATTTGTTTTTTTCCCTAGGGTTTTTTTGGGACACTTCGCCCTATTCTGATTGGGGGTGGTTTATGCCGACCAATTTAGAAAGCTTTTAAAAAATTTGAAATTCTGTATTTTTTCCCCCCCAAATTCCCCTCTAATTTCAAAATTTCCCTTAAAGTAGCGGGCCCTTTTCGGAAAAAACGCATTGTTAGAAATTTAAGTGCTTTTTTTTTTAAAAAAGGGGGGTTTTAAATGCTTTATGCATAATGTTTTTTTCCCCTTAATGGAAAAATTTTTTTTTTTTTAAATTTAAAACTCCATGTCCCCCACGCCTGAGGCCCCCAGGGTTTATTTTGCCCATTCTCTCCCTAGACCCACAATGGGGGAAAATAGCCCCGGGGCTCTGATTGGGTGGGGTACCAGGCCCCCCCCGCATTAACCAATCGCTCTTTTCCTTTCCTTTTTCTGGGATTTTGAACTGTCCCCGCCGTTGGGGTTTTGTTTTGGGTTTAAAATTTTCCATAGGGAATAATGGGCTTTGCCTCCTATTTTTGATTGGCCGAGAAAAGCCAAGCCCAACCACTTTCTCAACCAATCAGCTCTTTTTCTTCATTTTTTACTGTAGTTTTTGAACTGTCCCCCGTTTATTTTTTGATTGGTCCAAAAACGGTTTTTTCCATAGGTTTTAAAAAATTCACTGTCGCTCCATTTGATTGGCCCTTTTTTGCCCGACCAAAAGAGAATAGCTTTTTGAAATTTAATTACTGTATTTCCCCCGAATTTCCAATATCCGATTTCTTGATATTGCCCCCGTTCTGGGTTTTTTGGAAAAATGATTTTTTTTTTTTTATGTTTTTTTTTTAGGGTTTAGCTCTTTTCTGACAATGTTTTTCCCCCTTTAAAAAAGGCGATTTTTTTTTTGGAATTTTTAATCCCGCCGACGGGCGGGGCGCCGAGATTTCCCGTCGCGACTTCATTTTGCTTCCTCCATTTCCGATCCTGCTTTTCCCCTTCAAACCCCCCGCCCGGAGCATTTAGACCAAAATAAAACCCGGTCCCGCCTTCCGGGGCTGCCGACTCTGCACTGTGCCCACTTGCCGACTCGCGATCGTTTCATGCCCGGATTTTACCCAGCGGCCGCCCCCCGCCCCCCAAAAGCCTAAACCCCCCTCAGCCCACCCCGCCCCCCCACCCGCCCCCCCCCCTTCATGCGGGGGGCAGCTGAAAGTGGGGAACGTGGGGCCTAACACCCCCATCCCTGGGGTCCACAGGGGATTCGGCCCGGGGGGCGCAGGGTTTACGCCCAAAAAAAAGGGGTAAAAGCCGGGTTTCCCTTTCATCCGGCCCCCTTTTTTCTTTAGTGTGAGAATTTTCACGCATCAAATTTACTACACAGCACAGTGAGAAAGGGGTGTAGGGGGCGAGCATGGGGCCCCACTTATATAGTGAGGGGACGTCTCAGAATTTCCCGGGCCCTTCCCCTGATTTGGCCCCCATCCTGCACAAGTCCATTTTGGGTTTTTCCTCCTTTCTTCCTCCCGACTTTTTTTTGGGCCCATATCCCCCCATGTGCCGCCCCATTTTAAAAAATTAAAAAACACCCTTTATTCCCGGGGAATCCCCCCAAAATTTGACTTTGTTCAAATCAAAGTTTTTCCCAAAAATTTTAAAAAGAATTCCACTTCGTTAGAATCGATTCGCCCATCTCTAATTGTTACCCTTTTTCTTTGCATTGTATATATAACATTTCCTGCTCTCATGTCAATGCTATTAGAAGTGCTATGAATGCCGAGCTGATATGCTTATCACTGTTATAGAAGCAGCCACAACCTAACCAGGAAGAGACAAGATGCATGAATCTAAAACTGCTTTTGACTCAGTAAAACATTGTGGTGAGACAACTCCTTTTAGACAACATTTATAACATACAACTGATGAGCAGCAACCCAAAAGCAAGAAGTTTTATCCAAAAGAATGTAACATCCAAACACGACAAAATTACTGCTGATAAATTGATAAAAGTGACATTGAATCATTACACACAGCAGGGTTAATGCAGTGTTTCAGTTAACTATGACCATTCATCAGGCTGAGTAGAGGGATAAAGGAAAGTGCAATGAGAACTGGTAGTACTAGTTGCAGAGATATTTCAAATCAATGTACAAAATATAATATAGACATAGGTGAAATCATAGTTCTGGAGGAGGGCAACCCAAACTAGAAAACAATATGACTATATGGACAGCATAAATAGGTACAGTGGTCCCTCAAGTTACAATGACCTCAGGATACAATATTTCCAACATATTTTGGGACATTGTCCTGGGACATTGTATATTGATACCAGACTCAACATACAATGTCATGGATACTAACAATTTGGGGTACATAAGACTGACTGAAAGATCCAACCAGTTATGAACATTTTACTTGTAAAACATCTGTATTAGTGAAGTACATGCAGTGATTCTCTACAGTACAGTGCTGTACTAATATCTTGTACTGCTCTTTACATGATAGGATGAGTGCTCCTTTGGGTACTAGGTGAGAGGGAGGCCCATTTTCTTTGTTTCTGGTACATTGTTTATAAAGCACAGTACCCAAAGAAACTCCTATTCTCAAAATAGCTCTTTTTGACTGTTAAACTTGTGTTATCTGTATTAGTTATCTTGATCATTTTCTTTGATCTTCCTTTTGTATTATGTTGGGTGATATTTTGGGACTTTTGATCCAATTGCCAGTTTTCCATAGACTTATGGTTTCAGCATATAATGGTTGTCCCAGAACCAATTAATACTGTATGTCAAGATATCACTGGACATGAATAAAGGGGACATCATACAGTAAAAGTTAAACTGAAAAAACAAAAATAGTGCCAAATAAGTAAATGTAAGTGAACTGATCAATTATAATATGACACAGAATATGACATGAACAAACATAGAAAGCAGAAATACCCTATTTGAATAACATGTGTACTCTTCATTCATTTTTATTTCTTTATGCATTCTTTAAGCTTTTTTGCATCTTTTCTTACTGGCTGTATAACAAACCATGTGATTCATAAATCATGCAATTTATTTATTTCTTTTTGAATTACAAGATGCCACAAACTATGAGAAAAAACACCATAATTACAACAATGTATTAGCCTATGAACATCCAGCTAAAATATGGCTGTAACATGTTAAGCCCCCAAAACAGGTAAAAATGCTGGCTCCACATACACAATTTCCCATACCTAGGTCCTAAATGACAAAGGCCTGATTGGCCGAAACATCGGTCCTTGGGAATATCTCACTAAATATCTTCCTACCATTGTTCCATTTGAAGAGTAACTACAATTTTTCTTCTGCGTGGCCTATGCTCGAGTAAACACTTAAAAGGATCTAAAGGTGTGTTATGGATTTTCTTCTTATTCTGGACTTGGCCATAGGCTTTTTACACTGAGCACCCGACATCTCAAAGGTGTGCTGCACCATCATATGTTATCTATATTTGTTTAAAAATTAAATAATATAAAATAAAAATGTAATTAGATATTATAAACTTAATAATAATTTATATAATATAACATTAGAAAACCAATACAGCATCTACCATTAATTCCATTATTATAGTATTATCAGTGATTACAAGCACATCCCAGCAGGCTATAAATAAAAGAAAAGCAATTAAAATAACATGTCAGTGAATAGAAACTATGGGAGTGAGCTTGCTTGGTGCATCATAGGTTCCAGCGAGTGTGGCGTGCTGGCTTTTGTCATATGTAGAAAAAAGACTGAGAGCAGCAAAATAAAATTTCAACATTGATCACCATCCGATTAAAATTCATGTAATTTAATTAGTAAAAATGAAAACTAAAAAAATCTGTATGAAAAAATGTTTCTAAAAAGTTTCTAAAGCATGCAAAATCCTGAACTACTGACCCAGTGACCCACGTTTTGATGAACAGAAATTAACATACAATATAAAAGTCTAAAATAAAGTAGTTAGTAAGATTTTAATTAGAAAACGCAAAAATATACAAATCAGAAATGTTATTAACATAATTAATTAATTATTCATTAGAAATGAATGAAATCAATGAATTGCACTAGTGTCCATAGAGAAGAGAAGTAACAGTCAGAATGCAAAGGTTAAGTCTTATCCAGATTGACTTAAATTTTATTATCTCTTGCAACTTCAACCCACAAATTAAATTGGGCCCAAGGGAAAGAATTGTTAATTGGTAGATGTATCATGGTGCCTGCCCTGGACAGCAGCTGGTGGAGGCAACTGATCGGTGAGGAAACAGGAAGAAGTGAGTTTTATTTTTATTTTTTATCAGAAAGGGATCATTATTAAAGATAGGAGGACAAAATACCTAAACAAAGGTACAGCCTTTTGTCTACTTAAATTTAGGGATGAACTACCTGGGGACATAGGAAAGTACATACCTTCTTTATTGGGAGTTAACATACCTACTATATAGGGCAAAAAAAGAAAATTCAAAAACCGTTTTACAAAAGAGAACCTGATAACCATCCTAAGGTAATTTTACTGTTTGGTGGTGGTGCTGCTACTATTGGGGCACAAAGGAGGTCATTATTACACAAAATTACAGCAACATCCAGCAGGCATTAAAACCCATATAAAAGTGAAACATAGAAATTTAAAATTCTTTTTCAGATGCCTATCTTTAATTTGCCTCTATAGGCATGTTGATGTAGAAGAAAAAAACACAACCAACGGGGATTAAGCAAGCAGAAACCCTTATGCCTAATGAAGTTTGAATGGGTTTTCCAAGCTTTACTGAGAAAAGTTAAGTGTTCAGTTCAAGTTCTCTTTTATTAGGTTGTAAATGCCATAAAAAAAGGTTTGTAGCTTACTTCCTCTTTAGCGGAAGTAATTGTCATCTCCTTCTTAAAGAAGGATTTATAAGGTACACTCTCCAAGGGCTCCACTGAAAGTTTTACCTAGACCATTGAGAAAAGCTGAGGGATCCTCTGAGGATTTGGCTTGAGGACAGAGGGACTTTCTCTAATGAAGCTTCTAAGGCATCTCTTGACCAGAGACACTTAGAATAGTGATGTTTTAGAAATGTGGATATGGCAGCTGACTATCTCTATCTCTCTTTCTCTCTGTCTCTACTCCTCCCTCCATATCCAATAAGGAGTTAGGAATTGATCAGGAACCAATGCAGCTGGGAATGTCTACCAGAGACCGCAAAGCCTTCAGAAAAAACAAGGGACTCTGTTTCCGCTGTGGAGCAGCAGATCATTTTATCCAGAGCTGCCCAGAGTTTCCAATACCAAAGAAACTCCAGCGCCTAGGCGACTCAGGAAAAGGTCACCTAGGCAGTTAGGTATTTCAAAGTATGCCTCAAAAAGTAATTTTGCCTATCTGTTTTTTGTATAACAACCACAGTCTTTCTGGTAATTTATTTATCGACTGTGGTTATGCAGTGAATTTCCTGAACACATATGTTGCCAGTGTTTTGGCTATTCCTTTACTGTCTCTTGGGACCCCTGTTAATAGTACACCCCTCTGTCAAGGTACTATTAAGTTCCATACTCCTCTGGTTAATTTAAAAGTAGGGGCCCTGCATTCTGAGTTAATTTCCTTTTTTGTTCTTAATAATCTACCAGCCGATATTGTTTTAGGTTTACCATGATTGCAGGCTCACAACCCAACTGGAAAAAAGCTGATATTATGAAATGGAAGCCGAAGTGTCTTGATCATTATTTAACTCTTTCCTTGTCCTCTGTTACCTTTAGTAATCCGTCCATACGTGACATTATCCAAGATTTTTCAGATGTATTTTCTGTGTCAGGCTGTGAATTGCTTCCACCTCTTAGGCCTTATGACTATGATATGGAGTTACTTCTGAATGTTAAGATTTATAAGTAGTGATGAGCGATAACGTTGACTATCGTCATCGGGTCGATAGTCGATATCGGCAATTATCAATAAGATATCCGATAGTCGATAAAAGATTATCGCCGATGACCATTAAACTCTAGGGGGGAGGGAAAAAACCTTTATTTTACACCCAAAAAAGGGGTGGGGAAGCGGAATTAACTCCAAAAAAGTCAAATGGAACGGGTACATCTTAGGCAACACGCTTAGGTTAAAAAGCCCAGAAAAAAACTCA
>JAODAL010014192.1:0-88346 GCA_025379985.1 Phyllomedusa bahiana
AAAAAAATTTTTTAAAATTTTGCTCTGTTTTTTTCATACCGAGCATTGTACAGAAATAAATGAGAAAACCCGGATAACAGTGATACTCTGCAGACTTTATTTAACTATTGTGTAGCAGCCGAAGTTCCTTTCCCATGTTAGTACTTCAGCTGTGGTAAAAGTTTATCATGAATGGACAAATGGAACCATTGTGAATAAGCAACTTCGAACCTCCAGAGCACCATGTGTCTTTTATTAAAAATAACATCAGTAAAAGGTCAAAAAAAGAAAAACTGACACACTCAGTGGGGGCCTCACCGCCATAGTTTACAGTTTACTGTGTCTGAGGCTCCAACATAGACGTATGATCACAGCACTTCTGCTAATGAAATTATATCAGCAGGCTTCAGTTTTCATGGCAGTTCCGGAACTGGATCATTGTTGATTTGCAAAGGGTTGACTTCTTTGATGAATGATTTTTCTGCTTTATGTAACAGATGGATATTGGTGTATCAGGAGAGAAGTATGAAGCAACAAACACCCTGCAAGCATTGATGGAAGAACACCAGATGGTGGTGGCAGCATTATGGGCTGATTAATTTTTTTGTGACATTTTCTGGGCCCACTGGGTCCACCATGTGGAAGGCACTCTAACTATAAACTATAAATCCATCCTTGCAGATCATGTACATACATGCTGATTATCTTTCCTTGGGCAGATTGGATCATCCAGCAGGATAAAATGACATGTCACAAGGCTAGAAATGTCCGATACTTGTTTTAAAAAATAACAAGATTTCAAATTTCCCCTGGCCCCAAATTCCCCCCAGACTTAAAAACCCACTGAGCAATGTGGGATAAAACGCTTTCATTACGTTTGCTCTTTTATCCTCTCCCATGAAGTTGTGGGATGTAGTCGTCATGGTTTTCGGAACCTGTGACACCTCCCAAAAAAACCTTATTGAGTCACTCCCAACTCATCTATCTGCTGTCCATGCTGCTCAAGGTGGTTAAAAAATAGTTGGTCATAATAATGGGTGACTTGACCATGTATTTGATCACTGTATGCTGATAATTTTCAAAACATTAAAGTGTTTTTTTTTTGCCCCTTTACAATTAGTTCTTTTTGCGAGGTTGGTTGTGGTGACACTATATAAGCAACTGTATACTATATGAAAGTATTTTTGGCCAATAGATAACGCATTAAGGCACTATACTGTATGCTGCTTATGCTAAGGCACCATATGTAATGGTTATTTTATCGTAAAAGACAGTATCCCCATTAGGGAAAAGGGGGTGTGAAAAAATGCACCATACCAAATGTTTTTATATTGATGGTACCCAGAAACAATTTTAGAAGATTACTTTCTTTTTTCTTCTTTGGTGTTGTGTAAAACAATTGTGTTGCTACCCAGAAATCGTTAAATCATCCACAAGCGGTCTAGTTGCTGCTGGCTTGATTTTATTATGTCTCAATTTGTCTACTGTTAATAGCTCACTAAAATACAAATGATAACATGGTGTATAATAAAACCTTATGTTAATTAATAGGCCTGTGTACCACAATAGGTACCTAGAAGTATCTCAGATCTGTCACAGCTGCTTGTTAATGGTTTGTAAATAGCAACTGGATTTTTTTTTTTTATAAAAAAAAAGTAACTCAAAATAAAATCAACCTAAAAGGTCATGAAGCTGACTGGAAACATAATAAGTGCCACTGGTCAATTAAATGAGTGATTTTTTGGAGTGTGGGGGAAACTGGGTATTTAGGCTGGGTTTTTTACTTACTAATAACAAATTTGGTTTAGAAGAGAGTAACACTATGGCCCTCATTTACTATTGCTATTTAAAGGTATGTTTGTACAACAGATTTGGAGGTCAATTCTGGGGTTTGATTGAGTGGAGAATCTGCCTCACAATCAGTGGCCAATCTGACAGTAACCAACCTCCGTTATACTCTATGTAAAAATCAGCGTCATCATTCAGATTTTACTTGTTTATTTTTGCCATGTATTGTAAGTTTCGATAAAGAATTGATATGTCAATTCTTTGAGGCTTTTTAAGCGCTGCCCTTTATAGCGCATAATAGTAAAAAAAATCTGCCTGTAAAATTCACTGTTATTTGCTGAATACCGCACTTACAAATGCAGAATCTGTGATGTTGAAACATTGCTGATACAGTGCCAAATTATGCCCTATGAATGTACCCTAAAAGTTAGATAGCGTAAACTTAGACAGGCAGTCTAAAAACATACCAGACTTATTACAGTGGCTTGTGCTGGTTATTAAATTAGTGAAACTTTACGCTTGTCTAAAACTGTTGTTGACTTTATCTTAGTACACGATACAACAAATCAAAGTACGTAGATTTTTATTAATACACCGGCTCACTACCACTCCTATTTGGCAAAAGCGCTATTTCATATACGTAACGATGGTGCATATTATGGCGCCACAACCAGATTCACTTTTAGTTTTGTCAGACCACAGGACACTGCTCTTCACAATAAACAGTTAGGGTCTTTGTTCCCTGGTGATCCATTGCAAACATTCTACGAACTTATATGTTGTCTTGCGGAGTAAATGGCCTTCCTTCCTTGACAGAGTGTGCCTTCTTTAGCTGGTTTGAATACAGAACTCCTTTCAACAGTGAGATAATGCGACACACAATCTTACGCCAAGCTTACCGCCTAGTCATTCATCAACAGTCGCGTCTTTGCTTTTTGGTTTTTTGCGGGTCTGGATATGCACATTTGGGGTACCGGACCAAAGACAAACACCTTCATTTCTCTGAGACACAGAACCCATCCCTTCACTTACTAACGGTGTAATGGCATGGAATTCTCCCCATTCTATGTTATACTTTGCGTATCATCTAGTTTTCTGTTAACGGATGAGGTACCTTCGGATAATCATGGACACACATTTGCAACCGCCAAGTATGATCCCAATTCCTTCCGATGATCTCTTCTGGGCAGAAGCTGACAAACAAAGACATAACATCATCAAGAATGTGCTGTCCCCAAATTGTTGTCAGAGGCATAGTAAGCTAGTGTATTAAACTTGACTTAGCAGAAAGTTTCCTTAAAATAGCCTTACAAAATTCTCTCTTCACTGATCTCTCTCCTCTCTTTCCTCATTATTCTGGTCATTTGTGCAAATATAAATAATTTTTTAGGTAATACCTAACTAACCTAAAAAAAGGTAAGATTTTATTAATTACATAAAAACATCCATGGTCCAGGAATGTGAGAAAGACATGCAACTAATGGCGTGTCTTTTTGATATAGTGTATGTAAACTTCGTGGTTTCAACGTCTGATTGTAAGCAATGCAAAAAAAAAAAAGCTGCAAATGTGTACATACCCCTTTTTCCCAAATATATGCTTAATTTTTATATTCCACAGCAATTGTTATCATTCACAGTTGTTCTTTTTAAGATGCGATACAGATAAGGTATTTTAAGTCAATGGATAGTACTAGCAGTCCACAGTATACGTGTCACTGCCCCCCCTTTCTTATTTTATACGTCCATAAAGAATGTAATATAAAAGAGTAACTTTCACGTCAAGGGATGGTACAATTGCTAACAGCCTAACAAAAATCACGACCCCCTCTGTCACTGACATACGCCTTGGTTATGCGCTTCGCCCTAAGTTGCAGACCTCAACTAACGGTGACGGTACCTACTGTGCTACTAAAGCCTAACATGGTGCCCAAACAGAGTTTGTAAGAAAGTTCAGTAAGTCTAAGACAGTAATGGAACGGTAATGTGAGGTCACAAATCAGAAGACAAACAGAGAACCCAGAAAACACGCTAGAGGTCCGAAGCACTGTCAGGAGGAAGTATCTAGTCAAGAGACTAGCCGAGGTTGGGAACACAAACAGAGGTCAAGTACATGAAATAGCAGCAGTAACAACACTAGTGAAGTATGGGCAAGCCAGAAACTATCACAGGCACAGCAGACAGATTTACAGACTTTTAAATGGAGTGCCTGGACACCGCCCCCATAGCTGATTGGTCCTGGCTCTTGGCCCTCCTACTGGCCCATGTGACACATCCATCTGATCATATGTGGCTATAAACACTGGCACTACAGCTGCGGCCTCCAGCAGAACTCTCCCTAGAGAACATCACAGGTTGAAGCATACCGCGTTGCTCCTATGCAGCTAGGAACATGCCCAGACAACAATTATACCCTGAAAGTGAGGCCCTCCACTGATTTTAGGGAGGGACCACTGACCCCTGTATCTGCTCCTTTGGTTTAGGGTCTGGGTTAGAATCCAGCATTTCCATCACATCCGACAGAGTCGTCCAATAGATAATCTAGTCAAGAACCCATGACCGTCCCTGCAGACCGATATCTCTTCCAGTGGACTGAGTACAGAGCACAGAGACCATTTTGAACTTGGCAGGAATCTAAGAATCTAGGCAACACGCACTCACTCCAAACATCACCCTCTAACACCTCTAACTGCGTAGTAGGAAGTTATAAGGATGAAGTCAGGCGATGGTAATGTATCTTTCAGAGTGAGCGATGAAAAGACGTTCTATGATAAACGGAGACAAGAGAGCGGTAACTCTATTTGGACTGGTCAGGCCACCATATTAATCGAACTGTTTAACTACGTAATAGCACCACAAATTGATGAAGCAAGTTTAACCAGAAGGTAACCATTAAACAAATATCTGAGGTGCTCCAATCAATACCAATATCTCAAAAACACAAACCCCCAGAGCAAGAAAATGGAGCGTTTTATCACTCATTCTTTTCTTATTGAGTCTAGATTCTAGGGGCGCCACTAACAACAATTCATTCTGAATTCAGCGGGCCAAAGACTGCACAAATCAACTAATGATTACATCCACACCACTGGATCAAAGTAGCACCTATTCAATAATGCAAGATCCGGATGAAAAACCATCATACACCGTACGAATGGTGAAGTTCACCATAAAACACTACTCATCCTGATATCAATTAATACGCAAATTCTTGTCAAATGCGTAAGCATTTTACCCAGTCTGCCTGCGTGATCAAGATATAACAATCAGTAGTTATTTTTTGCACAACATATTTTGACCTTCATCGCCTCTCTGTCATGCCCCATTAGTCTCAGTGCCAAGGCAAAGGAAAGATCGGACAGATGATAACCCAATAGCCTTACAAAGTGGCTCTCCATAAATCCGAGCAAAAAATACGAACAGCCACTGTCAGAAATTATAGCCTCAGTGACTAAACCATAACAGTTTTCAATAGTATAATTTTAATAAAACTTCTTCAAAGTTTTTCGTATCTGATGGTAATCCCACTTAATGTGGAACCCGACAACAATGGCACATTAACAACTGAACACGTATCTATATTCCACCCCAGATAAACTAGATATATCCCTTAAAGGTAAAAGATAAGTCATAAAATCCACTAGATATGTCTGGGTCTAACAACACATGCTCATTTAGATAGAGGGCAAAGTTTTATACCAGAAGGTATGCAAGTTCTGGTAACCTTCCGCCAGAATCGACAACCTGATTGGGAAAAGACAGCTTTGAAAACTGAACAACATTAGCGAAAATGTCTCAAAATCCCTAGTGCAGGTCATCTCTCAATGGCTGACAGTACTGGAGGGAAATAGTTGAGGCAATAGTCTCCATGGGCAAAATTGGTACAGAATCCACCCAGAGTGAATGACTGACACAAAAGCTTTCTATATAATAGCATTAGCTTTAACAATATCTTGCGACATCTTGGTCTTCTAGTTGTGTTTACATACCAACAAAGTTAAAAGCTACAGCAAGTTAAAAACTAGTATCCAAATGAGCCTGATTAAGTCATCAAACCTTTTAGCATTCACCCAAAAAGTGAGTAGTTCTTATCGATCAGTAAGGACCGCGTTGGTACCTGATGTTTTGATGTCTGCTCCTTTGAAGAAACATGCGCGCACCATTTCATTGATGCCACCACTTAATAGCACAATCAACTCTCTGTTCCCAAACTATCCTCCATTCCCTCTTACAGCAGGGAGAAATTATTCTAGACACTAAAATTAAACACATGGGAAAAGGTTAGTCATAGTAGCAAGTCTCACCGTCCATCCGAGACGGATCGCAGCCTCTGCATCTGTACTCAGATGCAATCTGACTATCAAACACAAAGAGTTTGAGAATGGTTTGCTTGAATGCCAACAAACTGAGTGAGACATTACCACTAACTACATAAGTTGTGCGGAGTACTAACTCTGGCCACCCTTCTAATGGCTATGTTCACCTGAAACGGCTATAAATGGGAGCGTATCTCAGAACGTCCCAGTCATATTGGTATCCACAGCTTTCGTCAAAGAAGAAAACTATGTACTTAACGTCACCCTCTCCCCCGCGCGAACAAATACTCAGCTTATTGAACGCGCGAGTCGGCATAAGTGACATGTAAATTAGTTCATCCTGGCCCGTATACCTCCACGTGAATAATGAATAGTCATGAGTGCCTGGACAGGCCTCCGGCCCCAACCTCCCACCTGTAGCGTTGTAAGCCACATGCGCGTAAATAGTGGCGAAATAACTTTTCCTGACAGATTCTTACATTTTCTTTTGCGTGCTCCTGAAAAAGAGAGGTTGCAGCAACAAGCCACAACAAGCAGGATGGGGGAAAACGTTTAAATACACACTGAGTATTTTGAGCCGACAGCTGAACAACGAGTTCTGCAGAGTGTGTTTTCACACTTATAAATGTGTCCTCTTTACAGGCTGTGCAGAACTAAACATTGAGAGCACTATTTCTATGCTTATGCGAGGAGTTTCTAGAGGGGACACGTATTGTATTGCTTATTATTAAATTTATTCATATACTTTTCTTGGTAAAAATCCCCATGAGATTCCATGTTTGACAAATGCTGTCGCGCAGTGCAACCAACCAGTTGCAATGTATGACCATCCTGAGCATACATTTCGAGCGGGGCATACTGAGCTCTATACTGCAAGATTGTGGCACACTGACACAATTTCAGAAAGCCTGTATCCTGGATCTAAAACACAAGCAAGTGAACAACAACTTGACGCTCCAATTGCCCAACAACTTGGAAGCCTGGAGTTTGCTGCTCACAATTGCGAGCAATCTCACGTCACAATGAATTGTAGTATTGCGCGGGAGGTGAGTTGGTAGCCATGGCAGGATGCAGGAACATGAGGCAGCTCATCTGGTAATGATCCATAAAGAAGGGGTAGACGAAGAGTGTACAAAGGAGGCTAGTCCTGATCTGTTAACAACGACAACAACATCAACACACCAACAAATTTGACAAGATTGCGGCAACGAATGAGGGGGGATATCCAGCTCAGCGAAACTAGCATTGCGTATCAGCAAGACACTATAACCCACAGTACTAGCTCCAAGTCAAGGGGAATGAGTGAAATACGAGGAGTGTCAGGTCAGGACTAGACCAGGCATCATATTAGTTTCGGGGACTTCCATTATTAGGGCACAGACAGGGCAAATTCTGCCACACACACAACCGGGATTCGTCCCGAAAAAAAACTATGTTGGAGTTTACCCTCAACGGGCCCGCGACAAGTTCGAGACATACTCGCGGACATCGGTTGACAGCATTGATTTGGGCGTTCGAGGGCATGTGAGAAACCAGACGTCATGTCCACAAACATACTGGTACCAAATGACAAAAAGTTAGATGGTAGGGTGGAGTGCTGTCCTTAAAAAATGATTTCAAGGGACTTAGGTGAGCCCAAAAGCTCCGTAAGGCCAAGGGACCTCCAGGGAATATATTCTCTCAGAAATATTACCGTACATCCACAGGCCACACAACCAGAGGAGGCAGAAGGGAGAATAAGAAGGAGTTGAATAAGTGCTCAAACAATTATTGTATGGACAAAGTAGGGATTTGGCTACACTTTTGGAGAACGGGAGGCTGACCTTCTGCGTCTGTCGCTCCAGACTACTAAGCTGAAGGGACGGGCGCAACCTAAATGGCCAGGTAAAGTTGGAGGAATAATTTAAACTAGGGACTCGGTGAGTCCAAGGATTAACTCTCCCATATAACATGCAAGATATTGAAGAATAGAAGAGCTGGAATCTAGGAATAAAACAGGGGGTGGAAGTGGAAGGCGGATGAGGCTGGGTGTACGCCAAATAGTTTAAAAAGATCAGGGGAGAAAGGGGAATGAAAACAACTGACAAAATGCTTTAAAATCATGCTTAACAAATGCCAGGAAGCGACCAACCAACAAAATAAATGAACTCATAATTATATAATTGTGCAGAAGAAATAATATGACATAGTGGGAAATACACTGAGACATAGGCTGGACGAATAGCTACGACTAGGGACCAACTTAACTTACAGGAATACAGTCCTATTTAGACACGGGATTCGTAAAGAACCGGAAAAAAGGGTGGAGGTACACAGTTCTCTATGCTAAAATCACCTGTCTGAAAGCCAACACTAGGAGGAAGATATAGGGGTACAGGTAATGAACAACTGTAGGCGAAACATTATGGCTAAATACATAATACGCGGCGGGAGGGGGGGATAGCAATACACAAAATAATATCTAATAGGGGTTTGCTATACATGGCCCCACTACCCAAATATAAACAGACACCCATGAGAAGACTCGTGAAGCCTCCTCTCAGGCCCATATGATGAGGCGCGGCTAATCAGATGAGGTTATTACAACAGGACGACTTTACACTATCCCGACATCAATTGCGGGTATCTATAAACCATTAGCTCTCATAAACGGAGAATAGGTTTTTGTCAATACCTAATTGAATAATCTACCTCTTGCCAAATTTGCAAGAACCGCGACTAGAGAAAGGACCCTTCTAGACTTAATATTTGCTAAAGAAACCTGACAGCAGTAACAAAGGATTTCAGGTTGAGCGGGTCAACCTAGGAAATAGATGACCATAATATAATAAATTCTTCCGTTTAACCTTCAACTAGAGTTTTCTTCTTGTACAAGAGCCACAAAAAACACTGAATTTAGCGATGGCTAATTTACATATACTGCTTAGACAGAATGCGCCCCAAACCCCGTAAGGACTGTGACAATGTGTTTTAAAAAATATGGCAGAAACAAATAATAAATTGGATAGTTTCAAAAACATCCTACAAGCTATCACCGTGATTAGGTACATACCTTACGGTAATAAACTAATAGAACAACAGGAAAAAACCCAATTGTGTATCAACAGGGATGTAAATTGGGCATGAAAAAGCGAAGAAATCGTTTCACCTAACTACAGAACAGCGCAAGGTTAGTGAAGAAGCTCAGCTAAGAACTATAGGGAAAAAACAATACAAGTGTGTAAAATACAAGATAAAAGAAGCAAGCTGGAGACAGAAAGACACATAATACTATGGAAAAGTAAAACTAACCCTCCACAAATATTTTTTTAACTAATAAATAGAAAAAAGATTAAAAACAGTAAAATGTTGGCCCCTTTGAAAAATACTGAGGAGACAGACACAGTAGAGGTGAAGAGAAAGAAAGCAAACACATATTAAACACTTATTTTTCCCACTGTATTTACTCGAGAGGATGAGTCCTGTTGAACAAAGGGATGAGGTAAACTCCACACTTAAAAGTTTCTTGTCTAACCCAAGGAAGAAGTCAGCTCCGTACTTAAGAACAGAATTAAAATAGACAAATACCCCTAGATCCAGATATGCATACACCCACTGGCCTAAGGGAGTTAAATAGGTCATAGATATGCCCCTATACATAATAAGGTTTATGGACCTTGTGCTAATAAACGGGATATGTCCCCAACAGGATTGGCACATAGCACAATGTGGTGCCAATATTCAAGAAAGGGGTCAAAAAGTGATACCTGGGAAACATAACGCCAATAAGTTTTAAACCTCGTTAGACGGTACAAATGTTTGAAAAGGCTTTTCTTCAGAGATAGCTATACTCTTGAGTATCTCATTGAGAAAATAATATGTGTCTAACAACGCCGTTAACCAAGCACTGCGGGTTTTATAAGCGTATCGGTTCCTGTCAGACTAATCTCATACATTCTCTAAGAAGATAAGTCATGTGCTAGACCTGAATCGGGGTAAGACAGACTGGATACCACTAATATACTACGTAATTCTTCTACAAAGCATTTGATTACGGTGCACAACTTAAAAGGTTGGATAAATAAAATAGAGAATACGCTTGGACACTGCGTGGCGAAAATGTGTTCAAGTTGGTAAGAGCACACTGGCTCACACTGACAGAAAAAAAAGGTATTACAAATAACGGTAACATACTCTTACACCTGGATTGATGTTACAAGTGGGGTACCCACAAGGGTCAGTATTAGGGCCCTATCCTCTTTAACACATATTTCATTAATGAACTGAACACAGGGGAATAACAGTAGAATATCGGACTTTATCAGACGAATACTAAGCTCTGTAAAGGTAATCAACACACAGTAAGGATAATCTTGTTATTACAAAGGCGATCTGGTTAAGTTGGCGATGCCTGGAAGGGAAATGGCAGTATGAGGTTTAATACAGATAAAAATGCAAGGTTATGCACATGGGGCAAGAAAAATCCATAACATTACTACCGGAAAAAACAAGGACAGGAAAACAGTTGAACATGGCTGAGAAGGGAAAAAAAAAAACTCTGAATACTCTGGCGTGGACACTTAAACTTAATTGCGTAGTCAGCCTATGTGCAACAGACAGCTGCAAGGCAAATAGGACATCATGAATGAGGGCTGCATAAAAGGGAGCCAGTACAGCAGGCAACATGATGAGAACAAATTATTCTCGCCAGTTATACAAGTCTCAGATGGTTATTGAACCACACATGGAACTAATTGTGTAACAACTTCTTTTGGGCACTCCAATGCCACAGTGCAAAGGACATATAAGCAGTCTTGAACAGGTACCAAAGGCGGCGCAACAAAATAATACAAAAGACTGTGTGAGACTACAATACCCAGAAAGATTAGCAAGATTAGGGTACTATTTAGTTTAGAGAAAAGACGGCTTCGAGGTGGGACATCATAAAAAACAGTTTACAATACACATGCAAACATTCAATCTCAATAGAGATCTATCTCCCTAGTATTTATTTACTACCCAGGGCTGTAATCTAGAACAAGGGGCATCCTCTACCGTCTTGAGGAACGGAAATGTTTCTACATAAACATAGAAAGGGACATTCCTTTTACTGCTAAGAACGCAGAGAAACTGTGGAACTCCTCTGCGCCCCAGGACGAGAAATTAGTCATGAGGCGTGAACTTCACTAACAGAAGTTCAAAAAGAGTTATGGATACATTTTCTTGGACAGCGTATTAATAATAATCAAGTTATAGTGTTTTTTTTTGCTAGGATTCTGGAGAGGGGTCATTGATCCAGGGATTTTCTTTCCGATTGCCAGATTGGGTCGGGACAGACGAATTTTTCTCTAAAATAGAGCGAAAATTGGCTTCTACCCCCACTCAATTGGGGTTTTTATGCCTTCTTCTGATCAATCACACTTAGCACAACAGGCTAGAAACTGAGATGTAAACGCTCTCATCTCTTTTTCTCTGGACCTTTACAAACTCATGAAACAAATAATTTTATTGAACCGTGTGAACATAGCCTTATCAGATCACCAGTTGCAATTATTTGGTAATTAACGTCCTATTTTAGTAATTCTCAAGTCAATGGCTAACATGCTAGAACAAAACAAATTACGAATACCGTTTCCTCCGGTAATAATTAGCAAACCCCAAGAATTATTGTAGGGCTTTTATGGAGGAAGGACGGACCCCACTGAGAATTGCCTGATCTTTACAGAGATCCACTGTGTTGAGGGTGTGATTTATGCTCGATTTGTCACCTGAGTTAGTGCAAACATATCAACTCCATTACAGTGGCCCCCATCTCAGGTGCTGGTAAGTGTATACATGATAGGGTACTTAGCATAGAGAACCCATGTTTTACTGCAAAGGTCTTCCCACAATAATCTGATTGAGCAGATCATGCCAAGATCTACTGTGATCAGCTGTTATTGAGCAGCCACATTGCAGAGAAAAGTAATCCATCCATGGCCACACCCAAGCAGATGCATAATGTTTTCATAGCTCCTGGGTCCCAGTGCAAATCTATAACCATATACCATGGTGCTATCATATTTGGTAAAGGGGTCTTTTGGCTCTATTAGGCCCAGGGCTCCCTTTGCACTCTCTCTGACTACTGGCAGATAGAGGGATGGATTTAAATAAAGAGCCTCATCTCCTTTACCAACTCAGAATGCCCTCATAGAGCCCTTAGATGAAACTGTCTGCAGCAGTAAACTCCTTTAAGAATTTGATACTTGATTTAACCCAGTGTCTTGGAAGATGAGACATACGTTTAGGAACTTCACTTGCAATCAAAGTGCTCTGCCAAAGTTTTGTCTACTGAAAACTTTGGTCTTGATACAGTAAGACTATAACAGGCATTGATTTGTGTGAGATTTCTGCCGCCAGCTGATGCATATTAAAGCAAAAAGAAATACCGCTTTGACATAAGAAGTACAGACAAATTCTGATCTGTAGAAAAGCTAAATTGGATGCTGTGGATTCCGTTCCCTGGTACAGATTCTCAGCCCTGCTCAAAGCGTTACCTATTTGATGTTCATGGTCTGTCAGAAAGGGATCACCATACTGTACGCTGGAAATGAAGACTTTCAGAGGGATAACATGGTTTAAAAGAAGTCTAAAACGCTGCGCTTACAAAGTTTCAGCAGGGAAAAAAGTGTTTTCATTGGAAAGGCTATTTTAAGGTTATACCGCAATAAGCAGCAGTCTTCTAATGTGCGCGCCTGTGAATATCCTATAAGCTATGGATGTAGTGTGGCTATGGTAGTCGTGGTTTTCCATTGGAGTGCAGATGACATTAAAAAGATTTTACCACCACATTGATTAGCTTTTAACATGTAGGAAAAGGAAAATGACGACTACTACCTAATACATTGCTGTTTTGATTGTGCTTTGTTCAGGAGCTAAATGAGATTCTATCTAGTGCTAGTGTATGCAAGTTTCTCTAGGTTAACAACCATTTCTTCCTGCTCTCTATTATCTGATTGCTCAAAAAGCTGTTGTCCAACCATGATGAGTTACTATCTGCTGAGTCTTATCTCTAGTACAGAAGTTTGTTTACCTTATGTTAATGACAAGTTTTAATCATTAAAGCTCTGTAGTCTTGTGCACATATTATAAACCTCTTGCACTTATGTCACTGTAACAGGCTAAACTAGGAGCAGCAGAGTTGATATGCCAATCACTGCTATGGAACCACCCACAGTCTTACCAGGAAGAGTAAGTCTGAACCTGGCTGTGGCTCTGTGAAACAGCATGGTAAGATAACCCCTTTAACTAAGACTACAGGACACACTAGGAGTTGTTGTTTTTCTACAGCCAGGGCCGTCATCAGAAATTTTGGTGCCCCATACAGCTGGGGCGTCTGGGCCCCCCGCTCCACCCCCTTTCCGCCTCCAACCCTTGGCCAACCCCTGCCACTCCATAGTGGCCCAAATATTAATAATTACCATTAGGGGGTCCCCAGTCGGTATGTAGGTACAATAGGGCCCCTGGGTGCAAGCTAGTTAGTTAGGGGCCCCTGGACAGTAGCTAGTTAGCTTAGGGCCCCTGTAGGAAGCTTAGGGCCATGTGTAGATAACTAGGTAGCTTAGGGCATGGTGTAGGTAACTAGATAGCTTAGGGCCTTGTGTAGGTAGCTTAGTGCCCCATGTAGGCTAGGTAGCTTTGGGGCCCCTTAGGTAGCCTAGGGCCCCCAGGCGGTAGTTAGGTAGCTTAGGGCCCCTGTAGGTTAGGTATCTTTGGGCCCCTAAAGGTAGCTTAGGGCCCCCGTAAGTAGAATAGGGTCCCCCTGTATGTAGAATAGGGCCCCCTGTAGTAAATGACCCCCTGTAGCTTAGGCCTCCCTGTAGGTAGAATAGGGACCCCTGTAGAAGCCCTCTGTAGCTTAGGGGCCCTTTGGAGCTTAGGGCCCCTCTGAAGGTAGAATAAGGCCCCCCTGTAGGTAGAATAGGGCACCCTGTAGCTTAGAGCCCCCTGTAGGTAGAATAGGACTCCTGTGCATACAATTAAAATAGCCTCTATGGTAGAGAGAACAGATATGTGGCCTTTTCTCTCTGCCATTTCTGTGAAGCAAGAAGGCCGACGGTGCCAGGCCCCCCCTTGCATCACAGACTGGCCAGGCCTCGTATGGGAATACTGGTTGTACTGCCCTAACGGTGGCCTTGGCTATAGTTATAAAGACACAGGTTGTAGATCACTGTTCTATATTTACACATGGCAGATTGAATACAAAGAACTCCACATCATATCAACAACAAAAATTGCATCAAATATCAGTGCCAGAGTGGAATTGCTTGTGATAGATATGGCAGGCGGTTCTGCTGACAATCGTGCATGTGGCAATACAGTGTAAATGGTAAAATCCACTGTGAAAATCTGCATCAACTTTAAATAGAATGGGAATTTCTTTGGGTAATATTTTTCTCTCTGTGTAGGTAGGGTTTCTCCAGACACTATCTGCATATAAATTATCACAGATTCTATAAATTTTCAGTTGGGAATCAGCACTGAAAATTTGTGACAAATCTGCTAATTCTTGGTGTGTTCAAAGGGTAAAATCTATGACAAAATCCATAATCTTGCAGCAGCAGAATTGAATATGATGTGACTTTGATAATCCAATTTCCATATAAATTTTTCTGAAACGTATGAATAGGGGTTTTACAATCTTATTCACATGCACTGCACTGTGGTTTGCTGTGAACAGATCCTGCAGGAAATCTGCAATTATTTTGCATCTTGGGAACATGCCCTAATTGTATATTCACAGTAGAGGTTTATCTGAAAGCAGGACTATTACCGCATTGCACTAGTACTTCACACCTATACCGCATAGCACCATTACTGTATTGCTACAATACTATAATTTACAATTATCACACTACACTGCTGTCACATATATCTAAAACAAAAGTACAATCTAAGAAAAAAAACAAGTTAGCCTGAACCTCTATTTGCAATTTGTTTAGACACTGATGCACATTGTTGTTAATGCAAAAAGTAAATTCTCAGACACAAAATACAGCAGCCAGCACTAAAACCCATACATACTTTGAATTAGTGGAACATTTAAAATGCATTGCTGCTATACATTATACATGCAAAACATAAAGGCGCTTAGTGCACAGATCAAACTGCATATGCCCATCTAAACTGTTAAATTTGTTTGTTTTTTCTTGGATTTTGCAATTCTTTACTAATATATATTTACAGATATATTAGGAATGGTAATAGGTCCTCTTAATATTGCCCACACGCACATAAGAGTTATAAAGTCTTTAGCTTACAATAAGTACAATAAGTGTCAAAAGTGCCTTGCAGCCACTTGTCTCTCTCTCCTCAATAAAGTATACATGCAGGCTCAGCTGAGCCATGTGTGTATGTTTACTACAAGGTCAGGTCATGGATAAGGGCACCTTTAACCCAGAAAGTACATAATTTATAGCTAAAGCGCACAAACTGTTTCTAGGACATAAGAGTTGTTAAATGATTTACTAACATGACCCTGTGCAGCGCCTATCCCTGCCGGACCATCTCACCCACCATGTCTCCCCAGTAATGACTCTGAGACATAGATTGGATGTATTGGCCACAACAGCCATTTTATTAACATAACATTAATACACCAAACATTAGAAAACGAATGAGTATAGCCCCTCTATACCCATTCGACCACTCATAACCACCTTTTTCTAAACAGACCTTCCTAGTTAACACTTGGGGCTAGTTACCATAACCCCCGACCAAGCCTGGCGACCATTCTCCAAACAGTAGCTTACCCTCAGCCATCGCACCAAGCCCAAGGGCACCAAAACCACCTCAGGTAGCTCACCACTGTTCCCCTGCTCCCAAGGACCATGCCCTGCAGAGCCCGAAACCTTCGCCAGACCGGTCAATTCCAATTAGGAGCCAAGCCGAAACCTGACTCCCCCACCAATATTCACTGACTCCAAGGACCCCCATCCCACCAGCCACTGCGACACCAGTAAACCTAACATAACTACACACTAGCCAGCACCTCAAACCTTCCCAAACCCAGCACCTCTTGCCACAACAAAAAAAAAAGAGGGAGGGAGGGTGGGACTCACTCAGATTGTCTCTCTGCGCCGGATTGTTCCCGCGGGGCAGTGGTTATATATCCTCCCCTCCCCCACCGCGCGTCACCCGGCGCACGTCACGCACCGCACGCTGCGCGCCGCGCACCACGCGCCGCGCGCCAACTTTCCCTTACTTCTGCCAGGAGCCGGCGCGCCGGGTCATGTGGGGCCTACCTCCAGGGCTGTGCCCCACGTCCGGCCCCGCTCTGGACCATTAAACTTAAAATTATTATGTTACAATTCTAAAATATAATTTTAAACTAATACCAGGGCCCTGATCACTTTTGTGTTGAAGTTTCCTTTTGAAACCTGTCACAGAGGTGATGGGCACTGATGGCGGAGATTGATGGAGACCCATTAACTACAATGGGGTCTATCGGGTTTCCGTTGTGGTTGCCGTCATTTTATGGAAAAATAGTGCTGCATACTGTACTGCTCTATTTTTTATGGCATCTGCACTCAAGACTCTGAATAGAACCTCTGTTGTATATCTGAACAAGTCTTAACAGAGAAAAAATAAATATTTGGTTAGTACATAAAGCTATTAAATGATTTTTCCATACTTAGGACTATAGGGCTGGGCTCATACATTGCATTACTGCATGCATTTTTGTTGTGTTTCACAACTGCATCAAAAATATATGTAGAAAAAGCATGCATTTAAAAAAATTAAAAACCAATGCAGTAAGGGTCCTTTCACACTTGCAGTACTGCACTGCAATTAAACTGCCTTTATTATCAGCAGCTTCACTCAGTTATCTAAATTGTTTGGAAAGGTGTCACAAGTAAGTAAACAATAATTGTGTTTGAAGTCTTGCAGATTAGGCTATGTTCACAGGGCATATTCTGGCGCGTACTGAGTGCGGCGTATTGCCGGCACGTACTTCTAAAACACTGACAGCCAGCTCCATTCACTTTCACTCTCCCCAGCATGTACATGATGGGAAGAAGTGACAAGTCAATTGTTTTCCCCACCACGTATTATACAGCAGGGAAAACGTAGGCTATTCATAGATCTCGTAATTGCAGGGTGTATTTCGGGTGTATGACAGCGCAGTTACGCCCTGAAATATGCCTGCAATTACGCCGTGTGAACATACCATTCTAAAAACAATAATTGATTATTTACTTGTAAAATCTTTCCAAACAGTTATCAGATAACTGTAAGAAGCTTGTTGGTTAAAAAAGGTTGCAGTTTAACCCCTTAAGGACCCGGCGTTTTTTTGACACGTTCGTTTTTCCCTCCTTGCCTTCTGAAAGCCATAACTTTTTTATTTTTCCACCTACATAGACACATGAGGGCTTTTATTTTGCGGACAAGATGTACTTTCTAATGGTGTTTTTCACTATACTATAGAATATACTGGGAAACCGCAAAAAAATTCCAAGTGGGACAGATTGTGAAAAAAATGTATTTTCGGTATGTTTGCGGGGGTTTTTTGCTTTTACGGCTTCAATATTGGGTAAATATAATTGTTATCTGTACTTCAGGTTTTTATGCACCGGGCAATACCAAACATGTAGGTTTCCGTTATTTTTTGGTCCCATAAAAAAAAATTTTCCAAACATTTTCTATTTTGAAATTTGCGCCACGCGCCATTTTTGGGCGACCAATAACTTTTTTGTACAAACACCTATGGAGGGTCATTGGGGGGGTTTTTTTTGGCGGGCTGAAGTTACTTTTTATCGCTAGCAGTTTGGAATGCATGCGACTTTTTTGACTTTTTTTTTTCCATTTTTTGAGTGCGAAAATGACCAAAAAAAACGCAATTTGGCTTTTCGAATTTTTTTCTCAGGGTGTTCACGTACGGGATAAATATGTTAATTTTTTATAGATCGATTTTTTTCGACACGGCGATCCCAAATATGTGAAATTTTTTTTATTTTAAAATTTTTTATTTGTAAATTGGGGAAAGGGGGGGTGATTTGAACTTTAATATTTTTTTTTTTGTACTTTAAAACTTTTTTTTTTTTTTTTTTTTTTACTGAAACATTGAGGCCCCCTTTGGGGTACTTGACCTGGGGTGGCGCGTTTATTAAAAAACCTAATCATTGCATAGCAATCATTAGGGTGACAAAGAGGGGGTTTCCCCCCAACTCCTGTCTGGGGAGGGAAAGTGGGGCAAACCCGGCCCAGGGAAAGTACGGACCTTTCACAAGGCTCCCCCCACAATCCCCCGGTGACATGGGCCCAGCATAGCCCCTTTTATCCCGATCACCGCACCGATGGGGTGCGCGGCACCGATGGGCTTTAATTCAACGCCGGGGCCATCTTTGCCGCGGCCCTGAGGGGGTAAAACAGCCCCAGCGGCGACCACCCCCGCGCTGTTACCAGCCGGGTTTTTTAACGGATTTGCCCTAACACCCGGGGGCGGGTGCGGGGGGGGGGGGGGGTCGGGGAGCGATCCCCCTGCAAACCCCCTTAGCGCCCGGGGACTACTGATACCCCAAGCTTAAGGGGTTAATTGCAATGCAGTACTGCAGGTGAAAAAAACGCAACAAAACGGATATATAAAACCCTAAGGGTTTTTCAGATGGGTTTCGATCCTTTTTAATCCATTTATAGGTGCGTGTTTGGATCAATGTTTCGGACCCTAAATGGACCGAAACATGCATCTAACAATGTGCATTGTTATTTACATTGCTTTCAATGTAAACCACGCATCAGCATTCAGACGATTGATCGCCGACCTGGTTGAAATTGTCTTCTGATCGTCTTTCGATTCGTTCCAAAATTACATTCAAATTTTGATCCTTTGACGCAGTAAAGCCCTATTTAAAACTAAGGGGCCGTTTTTTGATCAGCCAAACACATCCAAACATGCACCCTGCTTTTGGGTGCTTTTGAATGCAATTTTTTGCAGCGCTCTTTAAAACAATTTCGGATCCAAAACCCCACCAAAAATTCTGTGTGAACTACTCTAAAAGCTAGTTCACAGGCTTTTTTTGGGACGGATTTCAGTCCCTTTTTGACGCCCTACGCGCCAAATACGGCTGAAAAACCTCCCTGTCATTCAGTAATCTACAGTTCTTATAGAGAACTATGGATTCCGTCTCCTCTCCCCGCTGAATGAAATACGGCGAGCAGGAAAAGTGACATCACATTATCCGCGTCGGATACGCTCCATGGATAATAAAGTCTAATGGGGCCGGCAAGCTGCTGCCCCCCCCCCCCGCCGCCCCACCCCCGTACACCCGCCGTAATTGCGGGCGAAATCCGTCCCGCAATTTCGGCATGAATAAGCCGTGTGCACATAGCCTAAGAGTACTTTCACACGCAGCTTTGTTTTTGGTGCATTTTTGGATGCGTTTTTGGATGCATTTTTTGTGCAAAATTGTACAGCATTAATTGCTGTGCCTTTCTGCACAAAAAACGCATCCGAAAATGCATCAAAAACGCACTGTGGGAAAGCACCCTAAAACTAGGTTAATACATTACAGTTTCAGTTAATAAAGCGCTATTATATTCTACAGTGCTGTATAGATAATATCATTATTCATATTGGTCCCTCATCCCCGTTGGGGCTCACAAGCTAAATTCCAGATTGACCTATCTGTTTGTGTTCTAGAGTGTGGGGGAAACACACACAAACACAGGGTGAGCATACAAAGGTACAAGAGTTTCAGGCGGCCCCGGGAAGTTCGTCTGTCGATCTACCCTCTCCACAACAGGGAAATTTCCAAACAAAACCTTTTTATTTCCACCCATCTTGTGGAAGTCTTTATCAATCAGGCGTTCACACTATTAGTAAAATGTAAGACATATACTAATTTATATGTTTGAGTTTTGTAAAAATGTTGTAAACTTCAGCATTTTGGAGTGTGCTTTTGACAAATTCTTTAAACATTAATGTTACTGTTAAATGTTTTATATCTTTGATATTTCAATATGACAAATTTTCTTGTACACTCTGGAATGCCTTACAAAAAGATTATAAAGAAAAAAAGCAATAAAAAAGCATGCTTGAATTTGGAACACAGGTTAAATTTGGGTTGATTAAAAAACACTTTTTTTGTTGTTGCGTGCATTCTTTATGCAGTTGAAAAAAGCAACAAAAACGCAACATGTGAACCATGCCTGTGGGTACCCATACACTTTAGAACCCAATGATTTCAGCAAGGTTAGATCTTAAATTATATAGTCTGAAGGGGAGAAGGGAAATGGGGGACATGATTGAAACCTTAGAATTTGGTGGGAATAAGGTTCAGGAGGACAGTATTTTTCAATAAGGGTTAACTGCGTTACTGCATGCATTTTTTTTGTATTAAGTTATATATGGCTCCCTGTACATAGTTTATATAGTTCCCACAGTAGGGAGGTAGATATATACCCCCCAAGAAAAGGAGGAAAGTGTATAGGCAAGTACAGTAAGTAGGTATATAGGGCCCCCTGTAGGCAGGTACGTATATAGACACTTTTAGTAGTGGAAAGTATATAGAGCCCCTTGTATACAGGTAGGTTTATAGGCACTTTTAGTAGCTAGGAAAGTATATAGGTAACCCCAGTAGGTAGGTAGATAGGTTTCATATTAGGTTGGTAGGTGTATAAGGTCTCCAGTAGGTTGGTGGGTGTGCCCAATGGAGTGCCCCAATAGGTTATTAGATATATGCGTCCCCCCAGTATGTAGGAAGGTAAATAGGTCCGCACAGTGGGTTGGTAGCTATATAAGTCCCCACAGTGGGTTGGTAGTTATATAGGTCCTCCAGTATGTAGATAGGTTTACAGATCATTCTAGTAGGTTGGTAGGTCTATTGGTCCCCCAGTAGGTTGGTAGGTATATAGGCTGCCCGCTTCAGTAGGTTGGTACATCCATAAGGACCTTCATTAGGTAGGTAGGTCCATAGGTCCTCCAATAGGCTGGTAGGTCTATAGGTCCCCCAATGGTTTGGTAGGTCTATAGGTCCCTGATTTTAAATAAAATAAAAATAATACTCACCTCTCCTCGTTCCCCTGTCAAACTTCCTAATTTCGTCCTTCACAGACAGCATGACATCATCATGCTGCCTATGTAGTTCTGCTACTCCTGTGTAAGCCACAAGCCTGCTTGCGATGTACTGGAACACTCAGCGGGTAGGGAGCTTTTAATTGTAGGTGCATTCTAAGGAAGCACATTCAGTTGAAAAGACTGCTGGCACTCCCAGCCCCACAGCAGCAGTCCGGAAGCCGGCTGTGGGTCTGGTGAAGCAGTTTTATCCAGGACACAAGCCCCAGAATAAGCTGCCCAGCGATGTTCTTTCTTCTTGGTCTAATTAGACCCAGATCTGCTCTGTAGTAAGAACAGGGTGTGTGTTTCCCTTTGTTTTTCCACTAATCTATCAGCCCCTGTTACAAGGGAAATCAGAAAAAAAATGTGAACATACCCCAAAAGGTCTTTTTTAGCCAAAACCGCAACTTTTAGTTAATGACCCTGAAACTTTATATCACCTATATTCAAATGGCCATGATGGAAAAGAGACACAATTAAACAACTTATTTTAGCACCTCCTTTGCTGTTAAAAGGAACCTAAATAATTTTAAAAAATATTTTCACTGTCTTCCTTCATATTATAAAAAAAATAAAAATCTAATGTAAAAATTACAGAAAAATAAAGCCTAAAATATTACGGAAAAAAGGTAAAAAAAAATTTAGTAGAATAACGAAGTGCGTAAAAGTGTTAAAGTGTTCTACGAAAATTTGAAATGTGCCTGGTTAGGAAAAGGGATAAACAACCCAATCAGGTACTGGTAAAAAAAAAAAAGTGTGTGCTTTTTGTTGCTTGCTTTCCTGATGCACTGTGTGAACTCCCTGTCCCCAAAGAGGCACAAGTGAAAGAAATGAGTTGGGGGAAGCAAAATATTATTTTACTGAAAGACCAGTATATGCTGAAAACAAACTTCCATTAGATGTGATTGTAAAATGATCAGTAGGTGAAAGTAAACCTGACTGGGATAAACATGTACCTATCCAAAGATAAAATTAAGGACATAATGGAAGGGCAGAATAGCTGGACTGTGTGGACTGTGTCAGTCTTTTATGTTTGTAAAAGCACAAAAAATGTTATTAGGCATTTCAAAAATTCACCACAATCTAAATGTATCCTGGTTTCCTGTTAACCTACTGACTGATCTCTGCT
Organism: Phyllomedusa bahiana; assembly: GCA_025379985.1. Lineage (NCBI taxonomy): Eukaryota > Metazoa > Chordata > Amphibia > Anura > Hylidae > Phyllomedusa > Phyllomedusa bahiana. The sequence continues at coordinate 22,283 of JAODAL010014192.1, forward strand.
TACAAGATCTGGTACTTGTACAACAATTACTGAATGTCTGTCTTCCCTAAATCTAGCAGTTCACTTTAGCTGCCAGTTGCATTTTTTTGCGCATACGGGATTGATTTGTGCAGCGAAGCAAATAATTGTTTGTAGAAAACTTATAATCAGTATTCTAACACTCACTGTATCCAATTACTTACAGCTCTAACAAAATGCACTTTTCTCATGTAGCCAAATGTAAGTTTATAATGTTCTAAGTATTTGATTTAACTGAAAGTGAAAATAAATATACAGTAAATCAACACTGGTGTTTAAAATGGTTGCCAATATATTTCTGTAAATATATTGTGATTTAGTTTAACTTCTCCATAGAAGAACGGCTCGTAAAAACCTGCAGTTCATTGAAGCACAAACTCTGTCACTACTTGCGGCTGGTTATGATGAGTTAGACTATTTAAAAACAATACAATTCACCAACATTGATGAGAAGTTTGTGAAAATTATCTTGTTTTATGCTGTTTAAACTAACAAGAGTATTTGAAATTTTCTTGGCAAGGAATTGTCTTAAATGAGAAAAATATAGGGGTTTTACTGTAACAAACAAATATAACAGTTTTAATTATAATTATTATTAGTATTATTATTATATACTTATTATTCAATTAACTTATTTAATATACTACCAATGTATTTCCTAGGATAATACCTTTATGACACTAGATTGCAATTAGTTATTGTCAGAATAATTTTTATATCACAGGGGAAGTGTCTTCTCAGGTTTTAGACCCTGATATATACTGTACTTTAAGACATACTATATATATATATATATATATGTATATATAAATATATATAATATATATAAAAATATATATAATATATATTTAAATATATATATATTAAATATATAATATATATATAAATATATATATTATTATATTGTGAGAAGGCACAGGGCCATTGTTTGATGGTCGATACATATTCACCGAGGGTTCTGTTCTCGTAAGTAAGCCTTTAGCCATACACGGTATCGATATGGTACTGACATTTGTTTTGTTAGTAGGACTGCTGGAATGGCAGGATCTTGTCAGAGCTTTACTGTGAGCAATTCAAAGAGCAGGGGTGGGATGGATTGCTCCCAGGTATCCAGGCCTGTGTTCATGAGGCTACTTAAGGCAGGAAGCAGGGTATGGGTGTGGTGTAGTTTTTTCTCATTCAGAGATTGGCCTGCACTGGGACCAGAAGGCTGAGGAAGTCTGTGCTGCCGCATAGCCGTCCACTTATATACCTCATTCCCCTGAACTGTGTGTGGAACGCACCCCATGAAACTACAAGAGATTTTTTTCTGTGAGTGTTCCACAAGGACTTTATATGTTATTTTGTTGGGCTGAAAGTAAGCCTGTAATGCCTTGTTTTCCGTTTGCTGTGAACACTCAAGCTAAATAAACGCCGAGAGTAGTTTAAACGAGAACCCCAGGACGGAGCACTTTTCTTGCTACCCCTGAGATACATCCCCACAATATATATAAATATATATTATATAGTATAAATATATATATATATATATATATAATACTATATAAGTTATATATATTTCCATAAAGTAGCAGTCCCATAACAACTTATAGATGCTCCTGGGTTCCCATAAAAATTCAGTGTGAATATACACACAGCGCACGAAATTATGGCAGGAGACCAACTGAGCCTAGTATAGGATTCCGATATATTGGAAAGATCATGGTTTGGGGTACATTCAGTTGGGGATGTGCAAAACATTCAAGTGGAAAGGCAATATCATATCCTAAAATATCAAGAAGTATTAGCTACCTCTTACATTCCCTATCATAAAACGGGGTCAAATTTTGCACGCTGGATGTGCTCCATCTCACACATACCATCTCTACATCAAAGTTACCTCAAGGCATAAGAAATCCAGGTGTGCCAGGTCTGGGTCTAGCACAGTCACCATACGATGAACATCATTGAGCATGTTTGTGGGTAAGCATAAAAACTCTAGGAGGCAGAAAGACTGCATTCTTTGCTATTTCGATGTCTTTTCAAAATCATTTAAAACCCTTGTATGAATCACGAAATTGCATGGATGCATTCCTTCAAGACTCATATAAGTCACACAAAATATTAAATAGGGCTCTTATAGCACCACAACTTCATTCACCAATGTTATGAAACATCTCTTTGTAATTGAAGTGAATTAGTTTTTTCATTTTCACATTACTTACAAGTGTGGTGACAAAAATCTTTTGTGCTTGCCACAAATCAGACCTTTCTGTGTTCCTAAAATTGATCATATTCATTAAATGTGTGATCATATATGTTGTGTTTTCTTTATCATTTTCTCATATTATCGATTATATGTAATGACAAAGGAAACACGTTTGGAAGCTGTGTTTCATGGTACTGTACTTTATGACATACTGTACTTTAATAGAAGAGTGAAGAAATCGCAATAGCGATACCTTTTAAGAGGATAACTGAGTATGATTTGATGGTTGAGTCTTTCGAGAGAACTAGCCTCCCTCTCAGACATGATGAATATAGCAATAAATTGAAAAATTCACCAGGCTTTTTATACACACAAGACATGGACCATCAAAGGATCATAGAATTCTTAAACATAACAAAATGCAATATAATCAAACAAGTCATTACAACAGGTCACACACTCTAAGCTATCTTGAAACTTGTAGAAGGCATTTACAGAGGGACAGTTAAATCTGACCGTCTTATCTCACGAGCCAACACGTGTGAATATTTGTGGCCATCACATTCACATATAGATTGACATATAACTAGCATGTATATGTTAAGCCCTTTTGGAGAGTCTTGAAATATTTGCATAATTTAAATTCCCATTTCCTTTCACTCCCCTCTGCGTCTTAAAGTTTCCCATTAAAACCACAAACCTTATTTTTAATTTTCATCATCATTCAATACAGTGGTACCTCCTCTATGAATGAATGTTTATGATGCCACTGGAAGATCAGTTATCACCTGATTATTAAATAGTGAATCTGTGTGAGTTCAATGCGCTGGGTCTGAAGTCTTTTGCCACTGTTTCCCCCACATAAAGGCCTTTGGTCGGGGCATCGCGCACAACAAAATAAAACACCACATTGCATAGACCTGCAGGAAAATGTCACCCCTAATTCTGTGCACCTGCTTGACAGTGGTACAGGTACACAGTCCAGCAGTGTGGATGTGCCAGCAGGTCTTTGCACCTGTTTTTGCAGGCAGGTTAGGCGCCATTTTCAGTTTTTGTCCTTCAGGGCGCTTTCCGACAATAATACGCCCAGGTTTGGTGGTATGCCGAAAAGAGAGAGAGATTGGGGGACGGTAATATGTCCTTTTGAGTCTATGTCTCTATGGTTAGCAACAGGTGAATTCCCATGGCAAACTTCGTAGATCTCCATCTGTGTGGTTGGTAGGTGACAACTAGGGGCCAATTTCTGTTTCTTCCTTTCTGGGGTGTTCTTTTTGATGTAAGTAAGACTGTCTCTGTTGATGCGGCCGCTTTGGCTGATTTGGTTTCCGTCACTCTATTTTGGTTTGTATCCCAATTGGAGAAATTTTGTCCTCAGATCCAGGAGGTTTGTTGGTCCAGAGTCTGTCTTGTTGGAGCAAAACGATTGTAACCGTATTGCCTGGCTGTATATATGGATTGCTTTGTGTGCTTGGGGTGGAAGCTGTCATTCACTAGAGGTAGGACCGTTCTGTCCTGTTGGTTTTTGTGGTACACTGATGTGAGTAGCCTGTGTTCTTTTGATTAGTGTATTGTAGTATCCAGAAAAATGGATTTTGCTCTCTGAATAGGTAATCTTGAGTTGAAAAAGGTGGGGTGAAGTTATAGAAGTCATTATGGATTGAATTAGGGCCAACCTCCCCCGCAATATCCAGATGACAATGATCATCATTCGGATGTGCAGGAGGTACAACATGGGTTTGGTGGTGCATGTGTGTTAGATAACGCTCCTTCCAGTTCAGCCATGAAGAGTTTTGCATACTGGGGCGCAACATCTGGACGCCCATTGAAGTTCCCATTCGCTGTAGATATAGGCTCCCTCTCCAAAAACCCCCTGGTCAGAGGATACTCCAAGCTACATCCAAGACACCAACGGATCTTCTTAACAAAACTCAATGCTCTTCGGTCCACTTCCTGATGCAAAACCATTTTGGCAACCATGGGATTGTAGAATCGTTGTATACATAACATTTCCCACAAGGATGGAGTTTGCAGCATGTCGTGACAACACCTTTATAAACTATACCTCGCCAACGCAAAATCCAATAACACAGCTCACATCAGTTCATACTCATCCACAACTATTTAAAATTTGGAGAGGACCTATTAACTACAGCAGATGGGAACTTCAATGGGGTCCATATGTTGCGCCCCAGTATGCTAACCTCTTCATTTCTGAACTTGGGAGAGCGTATCTATCCACATGCACCACCAAACCCCATGTATGTACCAGTCCGTTACATCTATGAAACATTTGTCATCTGGACTGCGGGCGAGGGAGGTCCCTAATTCAATTCCATATATTAACTATCAATAGACTTCCACCCCACCAATCAACCTCAAGCTACCTATTCAAGAGCAAAATCCCACTTTCTGGATACTACAATCACATCAAGAGACACCGGCACTCACATTCAGTGTAACCCACAAACCCACAGACAGAACGTCCTAACGCCTCATGAATGACAGCTTCCACCCAAGCTATCACAAAGCTAATCCATTATCAACACCACTATCAACGTACAATCGTATATTGCTCCCAACAAGACAGACCTGTACAACACCTCTCCTGGAATCTGAGGACAAATTTTCACCAATTGGGATACAAACCTAAAAAGTTGACAGGACAACCAAATTCAGCAAAGCGGCCCGCCATCAACAGAGACAGTCTACTTACATACAAAGAAACCCAAAGGAAGAACGAGTGCCCCTAGTTTGGTCACCTACAACCCACAGCTGAGATCCTACGAAAGTTAGCCAAGGAACTTCAACCTGTGCTACATAGATGACAATAGACACAAAGGACATATTCCCAGTCCCCCTCACCTCCCCTTCTCGGCAACCCACCAAACAGCGCTTTATTGTCCGTATCGCGCCTAAGGCCCCAACTGAAAAGGCACCTCACCCTGCCTGCAAAACAGGTGCAAGTACCTGCATCACACCACACTGCTGACAGTGTACCTTACCCACAGTCACAGCAGGTGCCAGAATTAGGGACATTTTCCTGCAGAGTCTAGCAATGTGGTGTATCTGATTAATGTTCGCAATGCCCAGACCACAGGCCTTTAATGGTGGAAACAGGCAAAGCCACAGCCAGCGCGCACTGAACTACCACACAGATTCACTATAATAACAGTAAGAACTGATCTACCAGTGGCACAACACTTCTCCAAGAGGATCCACTGTAATTGAAGATCTGAAATTGTGTTTTTAATTGGAAACTTTACGACGCAGAGGAGAGAAAGAGAATGGGATATTTTAAATCTTGAATAGCAGAAAAATTTCAAACTCTGCAAAAGGGGATTTAAACTATCCACGCCTAGTTGTTTAATGTCCAAACTATAGTAACTGAGATGAGGCCAACAAATTACACGTTGATGGCTGTGAGATAAGACCCTGGACAAGATTTACTGACCCCTCTGTCATGCCCTCACAATTTTTCCAGATGTTTAATTGTTTGACACCATTTGTAAATGACTAGTTTTTCATATATAATGCGAGTTTTGTTCAATGTTAAGAATACTAAGATCCTTTATTAATTCCATGTCTAATGTTTAATAAATAAGCCTGTGAATTTTTTCAATTTCTGTATAGTCATCATGACTGACGGAGGGAGCTAGATCTCTGCCTCGAAAGCCACCATCAAATATACTCCAGTATAGCCTCTAAAAGGTACGCCTGATTTCTACACTCTTCTACTACTTCTATGGCTAAACACTGTAGCAACATTATAAAACTTACTTTAAGACATACTATTACCCCCATTGACTGGCTCATCAATGCCTATTTGGGGCATCATTCAAAAACAATCAGCATACAATTTACGGTGCCTTGCAAACCTGTTTTGGCATGAAACAGAAGATGAGAAGGATACTGTATGAACAAATTGTTTTGCAAACCAGTTAATTTAGCTAGAGCAGTTGGGCCAGGAGACTCCATAATAAGAGTTTAAAAAGTGCCAGAATGGGAGTTCTGATTCTCATCTAATAGCTACAATAGCATGCACCAAAACAGATCATCATAGGTATGTTGCAGATCTGCCTTATAATACAGATTAAGGTTTTGTATATACTGTCTTCTATTGGAGATTAACGTCAGGAAGATTTCCCAATGCATAACTCTGATGAAAGGCTCTGATGTATGCCACTGTATAGGCATACAGCAACATACATTATCCATAGGATCCCAATGTAAAAGAAGTATACCTTATAGGAAACGTTTCCTACAATGGCCCAGTCTCCTGCGCCTTCCTATACAATAGAGTATGCCAACATACAGTATACCACCCCAATAGAGACTTCCTCTCAATAGATATGTCTAATACAAAGGCCAGAAACTTTACAGGACATATGTTTGTAAGATGAAAATAATGCGCTAAAGGCAGGGCTCAGACACAATGTGCACAGAAAACTAACTTTAATTAGTGCACATTTAAAAGGTTTGATCAAAAAATGCATTTTTATTAATTATGAGATATCAAGTTAATAGTTTGAGCTGTTCATCAATTAACCCAAGCACTCCTTTTTGGAGGATCCGGCACATTCATGCACTATAAAATTAGCTTATTTACTGAATAGGGCACAATGAAAATAAACACAAAAGTGATTAATAACTTGGCAAAGAGACCTGTGGTGGCCAGCTCATAGTTCGTTACGAACTGGTCTCAGAGACAGGGGAGAAGGCCGTGCTTGTGCAGTTCTCCCCATTCATGTTTCTGGTACAGTCGGCTATTTTCAGAACTGCCATAGAAGATTATGTGGAGAACTGCACAAGCAAAGCCTTCTCCCCACTTTTAGAACCCAGCACATAGCAAACTAAGAGTCGGCCTTCCACAGGGTAATGGCAGACTAGTCTGACAATTTCTATATGTTGAGACATGTGTCACTATTGGAGAATCGTTCTTCAGAATCATTTCTACAATGTAGATAAATACATATGCATGCTTTCAAACATACACCATTGGAGTGCCTTGATTTTCTAAACTGCATGGCTATGGATTGGTAATCCTTACATGGAGCACTCTTTCTACATTTTGGACTGTGACACCATATAATGAATATTCTGAGAAAGAGGCCTTTTAAAAATGTTGCCCATGCAAAACTACTGAGTCAAATGTGGAAGTAGCAAATTTGGGTTAATGTCTAGCCTGTATAAAACTATGTTCCTCTTAAATGTGGCTGCAGTGTAAATGTACATTTACAATACATCTTTGCTGTGTGGAGCAGACTGACTTTTTTGTAAATGTTTTCTGGAGCGCTGACATTCTTAAAATACGTATTACATTACATTTGTAGAACTATTTTTTACCTATTTTTTTTTACCTAATTAACAGTCAATTCATACATAAATTTAAATTAAAATTTTTCTACATTTTTGAATTAACTGTAGAGAGAGAATATGTCATTTTAGCAATATTGATTTTATTATTATATATTATGCCACTGACCGTCTCCACAGCGCTCTACAGAGACTATCATCATTCATATACTTTTTTTAGTATCTATAAAGATTTGTTTGTAATATTTTTTGTCACTTTTTGGATTTTGTGTAGATAAAGTCTGTTTGTTTTAATATATCTATATTTACTACATGTTGGTTTCAGAACAATGGAAGAACTTTTCGGGAGCACATCCTTGTAGACACATGTCATCTCTAAGGTCAAAATTCTGTATAAACGGAATAAAAGCAAGTTATGTTTTCCCAGGCGTGACAATCACAATCTGACATTGAACTCTTCCAAAACACATCAAGTTCCTCTTGAACCAAAGTGTCCTGAAACTTTGAGCCCAAGTGTCATTAATTAGCTGTCACTCTCAGCGAATCTGTAAAATAACCTAAACTGTTTCAGACCTGAGTCCACTCCCTAGTGTAGACTTGGCTATGGTTTAGCTGTGCATCCTGCTGTTTCAATACCACAGACACAAATCAGCTGGAATACCATGGAAGGATGTTAACCCCTTCCGCTAGAACCTATTTTTTTTGTCAGTCGTTTTTCCCTCTCCGCCGTCCCACAGTCATAACTTTATTTTATCATCTACGTAGGCATATGAGGGCTTTTATATTGCGGGACAAAATTTACTTTCTAATGATATAATTCACCGTACTATAAAATATACTGGGAAACCGCAAAACAATTCTAAGCTGGAAAACATGTGAAAAAATTTACTTACCCCAGGTTTGTGGGAGTTTTGTTTTTACGGTGTTCAATCTTTGCTATAAATGATGTATGATCTGTATTCTACAGATTAACATGAATCTGGCAACACCAAACATGTAGGGTTTTTGTTACGTTTTGGTACCGTAAAAATTATCAAAATTTTTTCAATTTTTCAAATTTATGCCACAGAACCATTTTCTGCGACCAATATTTTTTTTTGTACTTCCATCTACTTGAGTGAGGGTGCATTTTTTGTGGGCTGAAGTTTACATTTTATTAGTACCAGTTTGCAATATATGCAACTTTGTGGATCACTTTTATTACAATTTTTAGGAGACATGAAATGAATGATCATAAAACACAATTTTGTCTTTTGGATTTTTCTCCTTCTACAGTGATCAGCATATGGGAAATATTATATTAAATTTGAATCGATCAGACTTTTATGGATGCGACGATACTAAATAATGTATTACTACTTCCTGCCTGGAAACATGGTGCTAATGGAGGTCTTCCAGCTGCCATGTTAACCGATTGGGAGCCCGCGATCTCGTCGTGGGGGTCCCGATCGCAGTTAGGAACAGTGTATGGCACAGTTTCTCATTCACTTAGGCGCTGCGGAAGTGTTCGCCATGGTGCTTAAGGTTTAACCCCTTACCTCCGACATTGACGTACACATACGCAATGTCGGTTAGGGGTTCCCTGCAAATTGGCCCGTATGATACGTCAAGAGCATCTGCTCGCTCACCAGGGGGAGCGCGCAAGATCGCGGCATGGAAACAAGCGGTATATTACCGCAGGCAATCATGCCGCATCCCCAAGCGGCCAGAAAGAGCTCTGGCCGAGGGGATTTAACCCCCCCACGATGTTCGCGACATCGTGGACTGCGACATCGCAGCTGCGGGCAGCAGGATGAGCTCCTCTGTTTGCAATCCCGGCGCAGTAATGGCGCTGGAGCGCCGCTACTTTATTTTTCCAACCAGCCAAGCGCCGGAAAACGCTGAATGAGATGCATCCCGGGTTGCTGGTGACCGTCACTGATGCCCACAAATGCATTGTGGGCAGCGTGACTTGACAGTTTTCATGGAGATCCCAGCATACAGCTATAAGCTTATGCATGATCTCCTATTTCATGAATTGATCTGACTGATCGTTCATGCAATTCCCCCCTAGGTAAAAGTGTAAAAAGTGAGAAAAAAGTAAAACACAAACACAGAAAATAAAATAAAAACACGTACATCCCCTTTCACACCCTTTACAAAACGAATCGCCCCAAAAAAAGATCAAAATAAATAAGTACCCCATATTTTGTATCGCCCGCAATTCCGTAGCGACCCCCCCGTCCTATAAATCTGTCATGTTATATAACCGTACGGTGAACGGTCGAAAAAAAAAAAAACCAAAAAAAACGTCACAGAATTGCGAATTTTGTTGTTCATCCCGTCAGCAAACATAGAATGAGTTAAAAAGGCATCAAAAACTCATATCAACATCAAAGTGATGCCAATTAAACATCAGTTCATCCCGCAAAAAAAAAGTCATTACACAGCTCTGTTATACTGAAAATTAAAAATTCTAGCTATTAGAAGATACAATGCATAAATAATGTTCTTACACAATAAAAAACACTATTTTCAACAATTGTGCTTTCAAATAAAAAAACTACATAAATTCTAGGGTATCACCGATTAATCATGCTCTCAACGCAACAGGCGTAAAACTAACTTTTCACCGGATACTGAGCACAGTAAACTGAGCTAATTAAAGAAATAAAAACAAAAAACACGCTTATGATTGCAGTATTTTCTATCACCACTCCTTCCAAAAAACGGATTAAGAAGCTTCATAACGTTCTCTTCCCCCCAAAAAATGTTACCAATAAACAGACATCAACTCATCCCGCAAATAAACAGTCCCTATACAGCTTCATAAACAGAAAAAACACAACAGTTAATGGCTCTTAGTACTGCGCGGTGATGCCAAAAACTGTTTTCTTCCTTTCAAATAAAAATGTTTTTATTGTCGAAAAAAGCAGTAGAACATAAAAAAAATACTACAAAAATGGTATTTGAGCTGTTAATCCGTAACAACCTGCAGATTAATAACTCAGACCATGTCAGTATTATACCGAGTGCACAGTGTACCCGGAGCGTAAAAAATAAAATATAAAAAGCACTCCCAGATTGCTGTATTTTTTGGTGAACAAAATGCGCCTCAGCAACGAAACCTGTAAAAAAAAGAGAACTATGGGAACTCAAAGCAATTCACATGCCGCCCCGTAATGGTACCACAATTAAAAAACATCAACTTCGCATGCTCGGTAAGTAAACAAGCCCACAATCACTAGCTCCATAAGCAAAAATAATTTAAGAAAGCTATGAGCTAGATCAGAATAGTACAACAAGCGTAAAAAGAGCACGTTGTTATAAAAACTCGCTTTCTAATTGTGTAAAAGTAATAAACATAAAAAACGATTAAAAATTTACATATCATTCGTAAGTCTGTCTAGCCGACCCCCCCATAGTAAAGAGTTAATCCCGTCATTTATTCCGTAATGGCGAATTACTTGTAACAACATCGGAACCACAAAAACCATGCCGAAACTCAGCGTTCCCCCTCCTTTTCCATCTCCCAGATGCTAAAAAAAAGGAAAATTACACGGGAACACCTGTGGCACCTAAAATGCAAATACACCCTTAGATAGATCCCTGAGGGGTGTTGGAAATGCCAAAATGGAGGAAACTTCCTGAAAGGTTTCAACTCTGTACTCAAGTACTTTGTCGGGCTTTGTCAAGATAAACATGGCCCCCACCAAATCCCGTTTCTGCGCCAATGCAAAGTATCGCTCCCGTCTCTTGTACCTGACCCTAACCCTGCATGCGCCCAACACAGCCGTTTACACGCCCACATTTAGGCAGATAAAATTGCCGCGAACCTTTGGAGAAAGAACATTGCGTAACACAATTTATGGCGGCTTTTTTTTTTCCAAGCAATTCCTGTAAAAAAATTAAAAATTTTCAGCTAACAATTGCAGATTATTGAAAAAATATATATACTTTTTTCTTAGTCACAGAGCCGAACGCTAAAAAACTGTGTGAACGCCTGTAGGTCGCATATACTTCCACAACATCTCTTCGGATATATACCGTAAGGTGTGTAGTTTACCCCAATGAGGTGGTCTTCTTAAAGGGCGTATTTCATCAGTTGTTGTTGGAACCTTAGGTGTCCGCAAACACTGAAATGGCCCCTCTTAAAAAAAATCGTCATTGCAAAATAGACGGCCCCATAGTACAGTAAGAAGTGCTCCCGTCCTATTCTGAGGGGCTTGTGGTTGAGAGCCAAATAAAGCACTAGGGCCTCATAAGGGGATAATCTTCTTAAAACGGCAGAATCTGGGGAATCAATATCTAAATTTGCACTTATCCCTGACCATTATCTACCATATTTCTTGAGTCAATAGATAGTATACAAAATATGAAAATCTGCAAAAAAAGTGAAATTTTCTAAAACTTTCACTTCCACTTTTCTTTATTTCCTGCGAAACACCTACATGCGTTAATCAAACTTCCTCTAAATTAGCGAGTTTTGAATACATTAACAGGGTGTAGTTTTCTTAGATGAGGCATTTAATGGGGGGTATCTAACCAACACAGGTCAATCACAGTCACGTCTAAACGTGACTGGTTCCCTAAAGACAATGTATATTGCAAATTTTCTTGAAAATTGTGAAAATTCCTCACTAAATTTATCTAGAAGCCCCCTAATGTTGAAAAAAATAAAAAATACATTTAAAAATATGATGCCAAACTACAGCAACATATGGTTTGAATGCTAGTTATAAACAATTTTGCAGTGGAATAACTAACTGTCCTTACATCAAAATTTTTCTGACAGTATTGAAATTGGGTAAAATTTTTCAAAAGTTACACACGATACTATGCTATTTTTTTAGCAAATAAACAATGCACTTTTTTGACAAAAATTTCTTACTAATCTTAAAGCCACTTATTATGTCATGAGAAAACAGTCTATGATCACATCACATGGATAGCGGTTTAAATGAGTCAAAAAAGTTTATTCTCACATAAAGTGATACATGACAGATTTTAAAGAAATGGGGGCTCTGTCAGAGTGGCCCAAAACTAGCCTCCGGCAGTAAGGGGTTAAACAAGCACGAATGGAGCTGACTCCCACTCCAATCTGTTTACCGCTTGTACCCGCACAGGTCAGTGTGTATCAGCAAAATAAACAGCTGGCACCAACTTTATACTTCTATTGTAGTAGCAATCTGCGAAGCGATTCCGCTACATCACGCCCTTATAGCCACCCAGGGCCAATACCAGTACAATCCAATGCAAGCAATTGTAAGCAACTAGAAAAAGGAATCAAAATGTACTTGGAACCTGTAGGGCATCAAAATGTTACATACTCACTAAAGGAGTTAGAAAACACGACAGAGATATCAGTAAATAAGCTACTAGAAATATGGCATAGACAAAACAGGTTTGAGTCACATATAATGTATACATTGCTATATGGGATTTTCTATCACTACAATTGTAACGTGAAGATCCTGATTTGGTGACATAACTCCTTGAGACCATTTATGTTTTATTTTTACTTTTTTAAACTAAATCCACTCTTTCAATTCCCTATTAGGGCATTCCTAGAGAACAGTTTCTTAATTATTGTTATAGCTTATGTTCTTTTTAGAAGCAATCAATTAAAGAACCCACTTGAGAGAATATGTGACTTTGCAATGACCTTGTGTGGGTGTGAGCTGCATTTATTTGTAAAGTGCGGAGGTCTTGTGATTGCTCCACCTGGAAAGATTGCAAAGCTGTATAGACTAGCCCCATGTAAACTGAGGATTGGATAACGGGAATGATGAAAGACTCGGAGAAGCCATATGCAGTATTCAGGTGTGAGGTGGTGCAAACTCTATGCTGGATTCTCCAGACACTGTGGAGGTGTCACCATATGTTATTGCTCCCTGCAAGGGTTGGTAAGGTGTGGTGCACCTCAATAGGAAATAAGTCCAGAGAGTCAGTGGTCTGCAGTAAACCAGAGCACTTCTATAATGGAGGAACTCAACTGCAACAAATACAAGCAAGACACTGACTGGCTTCTCCAGACTCCTGGTAGACAAAAGGCTCTGTGCTGAGGAAAGCCCTGGGCTGCCTGTCCCTCTCACTCAGAAGGCCGGAATGCTGGCTAAAGCACTGGTGTCCCAAGGTCGGTGGAGCCTCGAATCATCTGGTTCTGACTTTACCCGTGAAATGACTGATGACCCATGATCGTCCGACTTGTGAATCTTCAGGATCTCTCTTTTCTGAGGTTACCAGAACAGTTTCTTCTGCTTAACCACTGGGTATCTATCTGCAGAACACACTTTAAGAGCTCTGAAGTGCAAACCTATTTAATACATTTTACTAGATTATTAGAATTTACTAGTCTGGATGAGCGGTGAGTGAAGCAAGTACCAACCTTTAAAGCAATATACATTGTAAAATTGAGTCTCCCTCATAATATGTAAAAGTGTTTTCTAATCTGGCTTATGGGAATGAGTTAGCATATTTTCCAGATGGTGCAAAGATCGCTGTCTGTTTTTTCTCCCTTAAAAAACAACCGTGTATCTTTTAGCTAAGTGGAAAGTTACCAACTTCTCAGTGAATAAGTAACAAGTCTCAGAGTCTCTCAGTATTAGCTGGCTACGTGTTTCCCACAGTGTAGATAGTGCAAATAAACAGAACATATTATAATAAACAATTTAAGCTGAGTTTTTAAAACAAGGCAAAACAGGTAACTTGAAAGTACATAACCATATAAACCTTGACCAACATAAGGTGTTAGACAATTGTTTTGCATAGTAGACCAGGTTTGGACATGGGCCCAACCGGGAAACAGAGGAGCATGACAGGCCGGAAGTTTCTTTTAAACTTCATATACATCTTTGGGAGAGGCATTAAGTATCAGATATAAAAGGCAAAAAGAGCAACAGATTAGCAAGTAATAAGAGGCAGTGTACAATTGCTAGTGGAGAGTATGCGCCTCATGGAACGAACTCCTCCAACGTGCGGTGCCCAGAATCTACACATCACACGGATTGGTGAACCCCCAGAATGAAATTCCACATTTGGACCATAGGCACCCCAGTCCGACATAGATAGTAGCAATATTAGTGGTTGAATAACCACCTGGGTCCCAAAGTAACTTAGTTCTGAGGTAACTATACCATAACTCTTTGTAGAAATTGGTAATGAGAATAGCCGCAGCACCATGAGCTTTAAGGTATACTTCCCTGACAGATCTATGTTCTAGGACAAAATTGCACTCACTCAGTCCACCCTGAAACACATGCATCCACCATTAAATCCAGTGGCCTGAAATCTAGAAAAGCGATCTTCGTACCGGTACAAAGCTCTCTAATATAATAACAAAGATAAAGAATTGGAGCCACATCCGATATCAATTAAAAATATAATTTATTAATCAACAGTATTAAAAACAAAATAATAAATATAGTTACAAAAAGAAGAATTCCAAAATGAAAAAGCAAGTGGCAGTCATACCATCACCAATCTCACATATTGACCTAGCTGATATGACTTAGAACCTAATATACGCATATACTAGTCAGGGATATAATAATTGAGACTAATCTTACCCATGTTCACATATGCATTTATAAACATATACTGACTCCATATGTATCACCTTTATAAATAGTAAAACTCATGGTACACGCAACTGAGTCAATAAGATTATATTAGAACTACTCACAAAGACAGTAGCTTGCTGTGCGCTAAATACTCATATAAGCCATGGCAATATAGTTCAACTTTACTACAACAATACTATCACATAGACTGATGCATTTACAAAAGAAATTACATAAGTAAACAATAAGAGAGTGATATTACCCATATTTGTAATAATTTTACAAACCCCAATGAGTTTTCCCCTGTAGCTTCCTCAGGGGACTCTATCTCAGACATTCTCTTTTAATAAATTGACCCAGGTCATCTGACCAAAGTGACCCAATATAGTAGTGTAATTTTGGTGAGTGTGTCGTACAACGGAGCAGGTCCCTGCCCCGCTTCGGCACATGCGCAGTGAAGTTTGACTGCTGGAAGTGTGCACTTCCGGCCATGGGCACCTCCAGTCATGCACTGAAGTATATACAGACAACGGTGAGGGACCAAGGACATCCAAGTCGTGACCTACACAAGCACATTACACCAAAACAGACTTCACCATATTTGCCATCATAACCTGTGTAACATTTAATGAACACTGTCTTCCACATTACAGTAACACAGTGCTACCTTAAGATTCAAAATTAGAATAGTTTAAATGTATATATTAAATAAATACTCAAATATCCAATGAAGGGAATGGATCCAGCAGTTAAAAGCCTTTTTCTTTATTGTACAAACATCACAGACTGCGACTAAATATCAGATTTGAGCTCTCTGCGACTGATGTTTGTACAATAAAGAAAAAGATTTTTAACTGCTGGCTCTATTCCCTCACATTGTAATAGGTGAGTAAAATAGTCTGAATCGGAGGGCACGCCGATGAATTCATGCAGGCTAGCCACCATTGTAACATGGGTTCGATCATCCTTTGAAGAAAGCAATCCTGAAGGGTGAGTGCTACACATGTATTTCGTAATTAAGAAATCATGCAAATGAAGAAATTTAAACATTAAACTGAATTAAATTAGTGGTAAATCTTTGAAAAGTACAAATATTAAAACAACACACTCTATTGTGATCCTAAATCGAAGTTGTTTTTTTGGTAGTATTTAAATTATTACTAGTGTTGAGACGAGATTTTTATATCGAAAAAGTTTAAATCGCGTGCCAAGTTTCTCTATTCGGTGATCGAATTTCCAGAACATCATAATTAAGGTTAAAATCTGATCATCATCTATTAAGAATCGGCCTTTTCTTCGCCAATCACTAAGTATTTTTGTGCGCGGCATAGTCAAATCAATTACAGAATAAGAGCAGGTGAGAATTTCTGTGCGACGTCATGACTGGGGATAGTATGTTTGCGATCCTGGCAAGAAAAATCACACATGACCCTCCACTTCCGTTTACATAGAACGAGCCGTTTCTCCTGTTTCAGCCTCAGTGTCTCTCAGCGTACTCAAAGGGATAGACCCTCGCTCTCCGTGGCCACACAATACCAGACCATCAGCGAAATTTACGGTCTACTTTCTGCACAGAGAAACCTCATACTATTAGCTGTGAATCCTTCCAATTTTATGTTATATTAAGATTTGCACAAGATTTAATGTAGCGCCTAGAGAATTTTTAAAGCATCATCTACCTGCTAGTAAATTCACGCAGTGGGAGCGCAACGGGGCCACCCCGCGAGACGAACAACAAGACTCCTATCTTAAAGAACACTGATAAAGTACACCAGACGTAGTGTACGACATTGGTAGTGGAATATCTTGTATTATTAACCAGTTGCTATTGAAATATTTTCACTGATATTGTGGCAGCTGAACTGAATTTTGGATACACTTTTTCTAGTAACTTCAGTCTCTTTGTTAGGTTGCAAAACTCCACTTTTATTATCAGTAAACATTTCAAGATATGTGTTCATTTTAATTTAAACCCATTACAACCTGTGACTGTTGATATATCCACCTTAGCGAGTTAAATTACAATCCAGCTATCTAGTAGTCAGCACCAGGTTGTTTGTCTTGCCAAAAATACTCGAGTCTCATCATAGAACGAAAAACCAACACATTTTGTGTTTTTGACCTTTCTTGCCAACCCAGCATTGTATTCATTGATCATTGACATGCAGCACTACACGATAATCTTAAAACAGCACATTCGTAAATTCACCACTATGTGACTTGAAAGGTGCAAAAAAATACCAGTATTAGAACGAAAACAAAACAGATACAGACATCAACAGACTCCTTTTCCGGCACTTTTTAATCTCTGCGGGTCTGACGGATTTAATCTGTCATACTGCGGACTCCAGACAGGTATATAAGTCAATGTCCGAGGTGAAACTAAAATGT
Organism: Phyllomedusa bahiana; assembly: GCA_025379985.1. NCBI lineage: Eukaryota > Metazoa > Chordata > Amphibia > Anura > Hylidae > Phyllomedusa > Phyllomedusa bahiana. The sequence continues at coordinate 39,734 of JAODAL010014192.1, forward strand.
GGTTGAAAGGAACCACTCCTTTTTCCCAGCACATTTTAAATGTGGGGTTCAAATGCAGTTTTGGGGCGCTCATGCTGTGTTTGCGTTCCAGACAGGATATTCAATGTCCAGTTCAAGTAACATGATGAGTATCAAACATCATACGGCCGTCTGGCACTTTTTAATTTGGTGGGTGATCAGGTCCACTAAGGGGTCAGCGCTTCTACAAGACAGGGAAGTGAATGGTCTGTGACTTTTTTTTCTCTGTGACTTAATAACCTTAAGTGTTGCCCTAAGAGTATGCGATGTATCCATTTGACTGTTGTCTGGATGTACAATTTCAGCTATCTCCAACCCTGATTAGGGTGTAATAATGAAGTGTATTGTTGCTCCTCCCGATAACGCTCGCCATCTCGATAGCCAACGCAATCGCTCAACACTAATTATTACGTATATTCATAAAATTAAATGTGCATAAAAATAAACTTATGAAACAGATAATAATAGAAATAATAATAATAATAAAAAATAATATACAACTATACATATTTATTATTACATGCCAACCATACATTGAGACAAAAAGTTTCCAAGTCTGCTATAACATATTATGTGCATAAACTGGCACTAAAACATACCTTATTCACAAACACAGTAATTGCACAGCTTAGACAGACTCAACACACAATTCAATGCTGTCAAAATAAAATGCAAACATTGCAAAACTAAATCACTTTTTGTATTGTAATATTTTGAACACAGGAATTCTTGTCTGTTGTGATATTAAGAGGAGAAGTATTTTTATGTATCCCAAGACAGTGGCACACCTGGGTGCACTCGTGCCCATCATGTGTGACTCTCGCTCACTCGTATTTTTTGGAAGAGGCATATTATTTAATGGAGATCGGCACTATTTCCGCTGACCCAGTGCAGTCCTGCGTAAGAACAGTAACTACATGCTCTTATTTGGCACAAGGGGCCCCATTTCAGAAAGACAACAGCGTGTTGCTGTGATATAGGGGCCCAAGACTCTGGGAAATCATTCAGCAGGAATTAAAATAAAAACTGCACCTCTCAATATCAAGATTAACAGCATTTAAATCAAGAATACCAGGAGATTGAGTTTCTCTGCATTTACTTGATTTGAAGTTGACCGACAAGGACTACTCTCATACATCACAGATAATAAACAAACAAAAATGATGACTTCAAAACTACTCTATACATAAAATGTTCCAAAATTCCATAATACCTTTATTATAAAACAAATATTTTCACGAAACTGTCACAATGATATTTAATCACAGATAGGAAAAACTTGTTAAACATCAATACATAGTTCATAAAGCAGGACAACACGTCACTTAAGAACACAGGGACAACAAGCACAAATAAATTAACTACAAGCATCATAGGTATAGAGTAATATGTCAAGTGATCTAAATATATACACACACATGACACTGCGAAAAATAATATCAATAATACAAATATAGCGAATTACAAATTTAAAGTACAATAAATACCGCAGCGGCAATAAGAGACAAATAGCGACCATGCCAAAAAAACTAGCCTCTATGTAACGTTCCGCCGCCTAGCATTCTCATGAGGCAACAAATAATGCAAAGACAGGCATTAAATAGATAAGGAGCAAACTCACCCCTCACATTTCTTTTGCCAATAGAAAATAAATCTGCTGTTTCTTGCCTCATAACTACAGTAAAACCGAAGTGAGACGAACGTGCACATGAGGCACAAACTTATCCCAATCGGGTCAAAGTGTATCATATCAACCCCACACAGGCTCGGAACCAAGCATTACAAACGGAGACACCCCACCAAATTGGTTTTTTATAAGGGAGGAATCAAGATAACAAAATAGTAAGAGCGTGACCACTAATCATCTCAACTTTATCTATAAAGACATTCCCACACACGAATACAAGACCGCTGCTCCGAATAGAAAAAGAAAAAATAATAGTTATATAAAACCATACATTATAACACTTATGCTAGTCCCGGGTTATGAACAGGATATGGAGGATTGTAGGATTTTGTCTTAAAAGAACCTGTCAACATAGTTTTTGCCCACCCCTGGCTGTGACAGAACTAGGTTAGTGTCAGCCTGCTTGTTTCCAGCGCATGTGTCCCTTATGTAAGATTGCTGTAGTTTTCGTGAATTAATGCTCAAATTCCTGCAGTTTTTCAGCCAGAAGAGGTCATTGAAAGAGTCCTTCAGAGTGTCCAGTTTTTATTTTCAAACGTCTCCGCCCACCTTAGGCTAGCCCTGCCCACAGCCAACTGGCGGAACTAGCCTTTAATGGCGTTGGAGCTAACACCCTGCTCATTGAATAAATTATGAGGGGTAAAACGACCTCTAAACACTGCTGCATCTTACAGCATAGAGAGGCACAGTTGCTGGGCGAACAACAGGATTGCGCATTAGCGTTGTGCTGTCCTCAGCAAGCGGTGTGGGCACAACTCTATGTGAAACAGGTTTCCCTTTAAGACGAAGTAAGTTTGCTATGTAAGTTGGAACATGTATATTATGAATGTAATTCCCAGCACACAAAGGTTTCTTTTTTCTAGGGTTTGACAGTGCAGGGAAGGGTGTTTTTATTTGTTTTCACTGTCTTGACTGTCTGTTCCCTGTTCAAAAGATTTCACCTCATGTCCTGCCGTGGTATGTAGGCACACTCTCTGTCATTCCAACACATCTACGTCTCTGTGGAACATGAGAACTACAAGGTGCCCAGCCATGCCCCCATAAAAACACTGTTAGTACCTAGGGAAATAGAGTCCTAAGTCGGAACGGTGTAAGTCGAGGATTGCCTGTATATATTGTGAGCTTTAGCGGCTCTGGGATCGTGACTTCACGTGTTCAGGCGGAGACAGAGGTATTCCAGGTGAAAATACAGGGCTTCTGTATTTTATTTAGCAGCAAAACAGAAAGTACAACGTGCAAGGCATGCACAAACGCAAACAAAAACAAAACGCCTGCCGCCCTGGGCTCTAACTAACAGGGGTCAGCTTACTGTCAGTCTGCAAGTTCACCCTGCTGGTTTTCCAGCAGGACTCCACCCAAGGCTTGAAGGTAGCCAGGGGTTGTAACCACCTTAGTCAGCTTACCTGCTGACTTTTATACTCCAGGTAAACCCCGGGTGGAGTCATGGGAAGTGGAGCACCCACCTTCTCTATGCTCACCCCCAATGAAGGCCGACCCAGGAAATGGCAGAAGCTATACTAACATATTACGCATGTTAAACTATGTCGACAGTCTAAACTGTGGGACACCTATTGAAGTTTGGCCTTTCATTCCCCAAGTCTCCTTACCTTGGGGGCATGTGTTGGACATTGAAAGGTGCATGCCAGGACACTGGCCGGGATGTACACTCCATTGTACACCCTTCCTGCTGTTGACACCTTACATATCCCCCCCCTCTGCTCAGACCCATTGGGCAGACCACCTTGTGCCCGAAACTATGTACTCTAGATAATGCGTCTGCGTTTGCTTGTTGAGACCTGGATGGTGTTTACACAGAACTTAAATCCTGTAGGGCCGGGAAACCACCGGGTCACCCTCGCATTCTTCCCTTTGTTTTGGGCCATCCATTTCAATGGGGAGTGATAAGTGATCGCCCTAAATTGGCCTCCCACCAGATAGTACCTCAGCGCCTCGATTGCCCATTTCAAGCCAGACATTCCCTCTCTACAATCGAGTAGTTCTTTTCTGCCGCCGACAGCTTCCGGCTGAGGTACCCGACGTGGTGCTCTTCCCCATTAACCCTTTGGGACAGGACTGCACCTAAACCAACCTCTGAGGCATCCGTCTGTACTATGAATTCCCCTCTGAAATCAGGGGTACCCAGTACAGGTCTCTTACAGCGTACCTCCTTAAGTTTCATAAAGGCTTGCTCAGCCTCCGGCTTCCACTTTACTAGGTGGATTTTGCTCCCTTGGTGAGATCTGTGAGAGGGCAGCTATTGTAGCAAAGGCGGGCCCACAAACTCCTGTAGTAACCGCAATGCCAAGGAAGGCTCTAACCTGTTTCTTGGACACAGGTTGAGGCCAATTTTGAATGGCCTCGAGCTTGTCTACCTGGTGTTTGATGACCCCTCGGCCTATATTATACCCGGGGTAGCGAGCCTCCTCTACCCCTATTGCGCACTTCTGTGGGTTGGCCGTTAGACCGGTGGCCCCTATCGCGTCTAGGACTGCTTGCACCTTAGCCAGATGCGAATCCCCAATCGGCGCTGTAGATCACCACATCACCCAGGTTTGCGGCTCCCATAGTTTTATGCGGCTGCAGGATGATGTCCATTAAACCTCTGAAAGGTCGCAGGGGCCCCATGCAAACCAAAGGGAGGACGACGTACTGGAAGTGTCCCTCTGGGGTGGAAAATGACGTTTTCTCTTTGGCCTGATCTGTGAGGGGAACCTGCCAATACCCTTTGGTGAGGTCTAAGGTGGTCATATACCTCGTTTGGTCCCAACCTCTCGATCAGCTCGTCGACCCTTGGCATGGGGTAGCATCGAATTTGGAGACTTCATTTTAACTTGCGGAAGTCATTACAAAACCGCAAGCTACCATTTGGCTTAGGGATAATCACGAGGGGGCTGGAACCACCCACTTTGGGACTTCTCTATTACCCCCAGGGCTAGCATTTTCCTCACTTCTTCTGAAATGGCTTGCCTTGAGCTTCTGGCACCCTGTATGTCTCAGCCGCACCCTTTTGGCCGGGCTCGGTGCAATGTCATGTTGGATGACATCTTTTCCGGCCAGGCAGTTCAGAGAATACCCCTCGGTTCTCTGTAGGAACTCCCGGACCTCCTGTCTCGGGGACCTCTGACAAGGCCCTCCGCGATACGGACGGGGGTAACTCCTTGTTTGGGACCCTGACTCCCCTTGCAGCCACGGCTTTCTCGGTCCTTCCAGGGTTTGATGAGGTTTAATATGGTAAATTTGGTAGGGTTTTCTTTTTCCTGGCTGCAAAAACCTTGTAATTCACCTCACTCACCCGTTCACAGATCTCATAGGGGCCTTGCCATTTAGCTAGGAACTTGCTCACTACAGTTGGTACAAGTACGAGCACCCTGTCCCCGGGCTGAAAAGACCTGACTCTTGCGGCCCCTGTTGTAACCCGGGCCTGGGTTTCCCTGGGCCTGTAGCATGTTCTCCCTTACAATGGGCATAACTGCCCGATCCTGTCCTGCATGTCGGCTTTAAAATGCTTATGACACTTCTGTAAGGGTTTCCTTTGCTCCCATGTTTCTCTGGCTATGTCCAGGAGCCCTCGGGATGTCTCCCATATAGCAGCTCGAATGGAGAGAACCCGTGGATCCCTTTTGGGGACTTCCCGGATGGCAAACATAAGATGATCCCAATCCCTACCATCCTTGTCCACCCCCTTTTTTAAAATGCCCTTTAAGGTTTTATTAAAGCGCTCGACCAGACCATCGGTCTGGGGATGGTACACGGAGGTGCGCAGGTGGGCAATTTTTAGCAGGCGGCATAGCTCTTTGGTTACCATGGACATAAACGGGGTACCCTGATCGGTCAGGATCTCCTTGGGGATCCCTGTATGGTTGAATAGCTGAACACAGCTCCTAGTATCCCTTTAGAGGAGGTATTTCTGAGGGCTATAGCTTTAGGGTAGCGAAATGGCATAATCAGTACAACAAGACATGCTGGTGCCCTCTAGCTGATTTAGGGAGGAGAGCCGACCAGATCCATGCAATTTGCTCAAAATGGTACCTTATAATGGGGAGAGGAATCAATTGGACTTTCCGGAAATGGGGTCTAGGGGCGTGGACCTGACCCCTCCGGCAGGACTGACAGAATTATCCACTGCCTTGTAGGATGCCGGGCCGTAGAGTTACGCTCCACACGCTCCCTAGTTTTCTCCCCCCCCAAGTCTCACCCCAACACATGGGAATGAGCCAGCTCAAAGATCAAAACGGACATGTGTTCGGGGTACTACCAAACTGTTCCACCACCTCTGTTGGCGTCTTTCTCACCCGGTATAATAAATTGTCCCGTACGGGGATGTGCGGGTAGACCTACTCCTCCTATGGTTCCTGCGGTCTCACATGAATGACCTTTTAGCTTTTCCAAGCTTTACCCAGGTTAGGGTACCTCACTTGTTCTGTGCCAAAAATTCCCTCTCCGAGACTGGCAAGGAGGAGAGTTCTAAACTCAGAGGGGGTCTCCTCTGGGTCTCCAGCCAGGGCCGACAAGGGAAAGGCACAGGTTCAACATTACCACTTGTTTGGCACACTCATTTACAGCAGGTACATCATTATACATTTTATGAGTTTTATTTCCCCACAGGGCCCAAAACAGTGGAAAGTCACAGCCAATAACTGCGCTGTGATGTGGTAAACTGGTCACCACGGCCACCTTCGTTTTTGGGTAACCCCACAGGCAGTCCTCTATTGCCATTATGGCAGGGGTAGTCCCTGGTGTCCCCATGATACAAACTACCCCTATCCGGCGTTTAGAGTAGTTGCTCTGGGCTCACCAGTCGGGGCTTGCACAAGGGTCACTAAGCTCCCCGAGTCCAGGAGGGCCTGCACCAAATGTCCATTAATGGTAACAGGGGCACTCTCGTCGGTTCCTTTCCAGCAGCGACCCCGAGTGAAAAATTTACGGCCGGAAAACCCGGAGGTTAAAGCCTCCCATCCCACATTCCATGGGTTCCTCCCTGCCCCGGGCAACGTGCTGGGACATGTCCCAGTCCTTGGCATCGCAGCAGATAAGGGTCCCGGCCTTAGAAACAGGGGTCCCGTTTTGGGGTAAAGTGGCCTCTCCCCCCTTCGTATACCGGAAACCCCTTTCGGACAAGAGCAGTCTTACCGCGGTTGGGGGTCTGCGGGTTTCCCGGGGTATGTAGGACCTGCAGGAACTCCTCTGTAGCGCTGTACCGTTCCACAACCGCGACCAATTCGTCTACGCTTTTGGGGTCGGTGTACCCCACGCACCTCTGGAGCTTGACGGGAAGGGCCCACACAAAACGGTCACAGACCACCCCGCTTTGACCACCTGGGAAAGGGGTGTGGTCTCGCTGTAGCCATTGTTGGTAATGTGGAACAGGTCGTACATTTGTGACTGGCGGGCTTGCGGATTAAACTCCAGGCTTGTTACTCTCTGGGCCCGTACGGCCAGGGTGACCCCCCGTCGGGCCAGGATTCCCCCCGAGTTTGTTGTAGTTCCTTGGCATCTTGACACGCAGGTCGAAGTAGGCCTTTGCGGTTGCCGGTTAGGAAGGGAGCCAGGACATCTGCCCACTGGTCCGCTGGCAGCTGCTCTCTCTCTGCTATCCGCTCAAAGGTCCCCAGGTAGGCCTCGATGTCGTCATCCGCGGACATCTTGCGCAGGGAACCTTGCACCAACTGGCGGGGTGTGGACCGAGCACTTGTTGGTACTTCTGGCCTTGCAGCCAGGGTCTGTAGCTGTTGCTGCAGCGTGTGGTTTACCTGCTGTTGTTCCTTCACCGTGGCTTGGTGGGTCTCAATTAGCAGGCGATTCGTCTCAGCTTGAGGGCCCCGGGTGGTCTCTTCGTGTCTTTCTGCTGGCTGGGCCCGCCATCCGCTGGAGGTTAGCGTTGGCTTGAATTAGCTGCTTCACCAACTCATCCATTTTAGCCGCCTCTGCTGACCGTGCGGTAGCTGCTTGCACCCAGGACATACGTTTTTCCTCTGTCTCAGAAGAGTACTTCCTCTATTTTGCCCAATGCGTCCTCCACCATGTGTGAGCTTTAGCGGCTCTGGGATCGTGGGCTTCACGGTTCAGGGAGAGACAGAGACGTATTCCAGGTTTATAATACAGGGCTTCTGTATTTTTTTTTTGCAGCAAAACAGAAAATACAACTGCAAGGCATGGGACAAAACAAAAAAAAAACAAAAGCCTGCCCGTCTGGGCTCTAACTAACAGAGGTCACCTACTTGTCAGTCTGCAAGTTCACCCTGCTGGTTTTCCAGCAGGATCCACCCAAGGGGTTTTAAGGTAGCCAGGGTTGTAACCACCCTAGTCAGTTACCTGTGACTTTTATACTCCAGGTAAACCCGGAGTGGGGTCATGGGAAGTGAGCACCCACCCTGCTCTATGCTCACTCCAATGAAAGGCCGACCCAGGAAATGGGTGAAGCCATACTAACATATTACGCATGTTAAACATATTGTCGACAGTTCTAAACTGTCGACAACTATTGAAGTTGGCCTTTCATTCCCCAATTTTTTCCTTACCTTGGGGGCATGTCTTTGGACATTGAAAGGTGCATGCCAGGACACTGGCCGGGATGTACACTCCATTGTACACCCTTCCTGCTGTTGCCACCTTACAATATACAGACAATCCTTGACTTACACCGTTCCGACTTACACCAGTTCCCTAGTTACAAACAGAGATTTATGGGGCTGTATGCTTTGTTCTGAGCCTGTGTGGGGTTGATACATCCCGGTTGGGATTAGTTCGTGCCTCATGTGTGCCTCATATATATATACACACCAATACATTGATAATCAAAATAATAAAAATAAAAAATTTATATAATAAAATTAATCCCAAAAAATATATACAAACCTGAATGCCAAAATAATTTGCAAACACACTAAATGAATAATAAAGTGAAAAAAGTGTTAAAACCTTACTAATAAATGTGCTAAATGTACAAAAACGTGAAAACTAGTAAATGCATAAAAAATGTGTTTATAGTGCATTATGAAAATACAAACCACCTAATAAGTACTTTATTTACATTCATAATTATTCATAAAATGCAAAAAAATATTTTTTAACACAAAAATATTGTGCACATAATACAAAAAAAATTTGTATTTAAAAACCCATATTTACCCAATTAAACCATGATGTGATCAAAAGACACACAAAATAAATATATATCTATATATATTTGTATTAATGATATAACATAAGCCTTCCTCCCTGTCCCTTTCCCTTATTTTAATGCTAACAAAATTGCTCATTTACCCAAAAGTCATTGCATAAACAAACATGTCAGGGCTAGGCGGCGCTCAGCCTGTGTGGAGCAATAGTCTGCAGCAGCTGGTTTGCGACCCCGCCCTGATAGACAGTCTGCTGGCAGCTCTGTGAGTGACAGAGGCCCAGCCACTCTGGACAGGGGGCGTGTCACACCAGCCAATGGGCAGACCCGAAAGACGCTCCAATCAGCTGCAGGGGCGGTATCCGGGAATCCCAGTTGAACTCCCTGCAGGCTGAGTGTGGTGCCTGTGATATTCTCCTTGCTGCCTTGTTTCTTGTGCTTTATATTGTGTTTGCTTATCCATGTACCAGACCTCTGCTTGTTCTCCTGACCCTGTCTGGCATTCTGATTTTGTACCTCGCTCTCGTTTGTGTTTGACCTCGGCTTGTTTACGTTTTCTCACTGGTTCTGATTTGTGGCGTGGCTTTCCCGATTTGTTATTGATCCAGACTGTCTGACCTTTCTTTCTTCTGATGGCCCCAGCACTCTAGCAGCGCAGGGTGTCGCCCAGTTGGTGTCTGCCACCTAGGGCAGCACGTCAAGTAGGCAGAGGTAGTGGGCTGGGTTCCAGTCAGGGCTCACTGTACCTCCCTTGACGTGACACAAACATATATATTCAAGATAATTTTTTTTACACATTAAAATAAAAGAGAATCAAAAAAGAACATTACAAAAAAGATGAAAATTAAATCTTCTTATTTAACCCAAATGGAGAATACATTTTCAATTTGAAGATCCATTTACACTCAATTTGTTCCAATCGCTTAGAAAGATCAACACCACGTACTCCAAGAGAAATTTTGTGGATACCACAAAAACGCAATTCTTGGCCCCTACAACCATGCTTCGTATAAAAATGTCTTGCCACTGGTTTCAGTTTAGAAATCAAATCTGTCTCCTGACCCAGGAGTTTAGCAGCCATATGGATATCTTTCAAATGTTCTTAAATTCTAACCCGTAATTCCCTGGTGGTCATGCCAAAATAGACAAGTCCACAAGGGCATGTAAGATAGTAAATTATACCAGAAGTTCTACAATTAATGAAATTAACAATATTGAAAACCTTAAGACCATCTGAGGATTCAAACAGAACATGATCCACAAGAATAGGACCCCCAATTTGGACCCTTCGAATCAAACAAAAACTTGGAACGAGGAGTTAGATAATGACTTTTCACCAATACATCACCTAGAGTTCTACTTGTTTGAGCCATAACGTTAGGCTTCGGGGGCAAAAATTTACACAGTTCAGCATCAGTAAGTAACACAGACCAATAACTTCTCAAAAATACGCCTCATATTATTCCATTGATAGTTATAATTTGGAACAATACAAATATCTCTAGGAGTTGTATCACGGATTTTAGGACTCAACAATCTTGTTCTATCAAAAGATCTTTCTCTTCTGTATCCTTCATCAATATTTCTCTCCCAATAACCCCTTTCTCGAAAACTCTGATAAAGAGTTGATGCCTCCTCTTCAATGCCCTCTAATTGTATGCTTAGGGTGAAAAGATGAAGCATGCAAAACAGAGTTCACTGCAGTGTGTTTCCGAAAATTACAAGTAGTAATTTTCCCAGAATCCGTAACTTCAATCCTAATATCCAGAAAATCCAAGGATGAACGACTAATCACAGATGTCCATCTGATGTTCATTGTATTTTCATTGAGACAATAAATGAAATTATCCAAATCCTTTCTTGTACCCTGTCAAACAAACAGAATATCATCAATAAATTGCAGCCACAACACCACACGACCAGAATTATTCTCACAAACTTTGTGAACCACCTCTCGTTCCCATAAAACCAAAAATAAATCTGCATAAGAGGGGGTACATGTGGCCCCCATAGCAGTTCCACGTGTGTACAAAAAAATGTTATCTTTAAATGTGAAAAAATTGTGAATCAATATAAAATCCAAAAGAATAATTAAAAATTCCACTAAGGCTGCATCCAAATTACGCATTTCCCCAAAAAACTTTGTGGCCCTTAGGCCATCCTGATGATTAATGCACGTGTATAAAGACTCCACATCACAGCATACTAGAAACATATCTTCTTCCAGAGTCAAACCATTCAAACATTTAAGAACATCAGAAGAGTCACAAACATATGAAGAAAGACTTCACACAAGGATATTAGTAAAAATCAACAAATCGACAAATAGGTTTATATAAACCTCCACAACCAGACACTATAGGTTGACCAGGTGGAACTTTTGGATTCTTATGAACCTTGGGCAAAAAACACAATGTAGGAACCACAGGATATTGAACAGTCATCCCATCCAACATCAATTTAGGAATTATACCAAAAAGCCATATATGTGCATGCTCGTCTCACTCCGGTTTTACTATGATTATGAGGCAAGTAAAAGCTGATTTATTTTCTATTGGCCAATAGAAATTGTATAGGTGATTTGCCCTATCTATTTATGCCCGGTCTTTGCATTCATTTGAAGTCTCTTGAGAAGGCTAGGTGGCGAAACGTACATTGAGGCATTTTGTGGCAGGTCGCCAATTTGTAATCATATTTGTATTTGATATTATTTCCCGTAGTGCATCTGGTGTATATTTATATAACTTGATATATTACTATTGTAATTTATACTATGGTTGCTTTATTTTGCTTGTTGTCCCAGTGTTTTATGTGACAAACTGACCTGCTTTTTTGACATAGGTATGATTTTAAACTGTATTTTTAGCTGTGATTAAAAACATTGTTTCAGTTTATTTAAACATATTTGTTATAATAAAGTTTATTATGGATTTTTGACATTTTATATAGTATTTTTGAGTCATCATTTTAGTTTGGTTTATATCTGGTATATTTATGGTGACAGTTGTTTATTTGACCTGCTTCTGAATTGTGTTATATCTTTAGACAGATGTCTATAGAAAGAGCAGGTCATTCAATTTTTGTCTTCTTGCTTCATCCTTTCATAATCTTTCAACGATTAAGGCTGTCCCAATTGGTCAATTTCTCAGTACGAGGTGGATGTTCTCATCCGAAAGTAAATTTGAATACCAGTCACTGGATCTAAAAATGAAATTCAAAGATAGGGGCTTCAGTAGTAGGAAGATAAATGGAGGATATTTGAAGGCAAAAAAGACACTCAGAGACCTTATTAAAAACTACTAACAAAAAATGAGAGTATTGCTGTAAGATGTATCTCTACATATAGTACCTAATGGTCTACAATGAGGATAATCCTCAAAAAGCATTTTTTTTTTTCTTAAACACTCTCTGATTTTTTTCTAATGACTGCAAAGAGATGCCAAAATTTAAAGAATTCTTGGTAAAAATTCATTATGTTCCTAAGAGAAAGAATGCCTTTGGCAGTTCTGGGCCCAGGGTAGGATTCTTCCCATGTGGGGATTGTCTGGCATACCATAATTTGACACATGCTTTTACTTTTCAATCTATGTCCAATGATCGTATATTTAGAATTTTCTTGCGGTACCACCATAGTACGTTAGTATATAAGACCTCTGTAGATAGATATAAAGGTCCCCTGTAGATAGGTATATGTCCTCTGTAGGTAGATATAACCCCCTGTAGGTACATATAGCACCCCTGTAGGTCGGTACAAATGGCACCCCTGTAGGTAAATATAGCGCCTTGAAGGTAGGTAAATATAGCCACCCTGTAGGTCAATATAGCACTCCTGTAGGTAAATATAGCCCCCCTGTAGGTAGATATAGCCCCCTGTAGGTAGATATAGCCCCCTGTAGGTAGATATAGTCCTCCTGTAGGTAGATATAGTCCTCCTGTAGGTAGATATAGTCCCCTGTAGGTAGATGTAGCCCCCTGTAGGTAGATATAGTCCTCCTGTAGGTAGATATAGCCCCCTGTAGGCAAATGTGGCCCCTGTAGGTAAATGTAGCCCCTATAGGTAGATAAAGTCCACTGTAGCTAAATATAGTCCACCTTTAAGTAAATATAGCCCCACCCTGAAGGTAGATCTAGCCCCCCCTGAAGGTAGATAGGCAGGTTTGTAGGCTAAAAAAGAAATAAAGAAAGTTACTCACCTCTCCCCGTTCCCCGCCGAGCTTTTGCCGGGACACTGCTCCTAGCATTAACTAGGCCAGAAGCCTCACAGGGGACATGATGAAAGCCTTGCATCACGCCGCCTGCAGTGCTGATGTATATGTACAGAGTGAGATGTAATGCAGAGGGAGATGCCAACCATCGGCCTTTTTCCCCGGGTGGCGGACGGCCTCTCCTCCATGCGTGAAGAGTTGCGCCCCGGGCGTCTGCCCGACTCGCCCAGAAAAATGGCCTTGTGCCGTAGTGTACTTTGATTTGGAGGTACATGATCTTTTCTTCACCTTTTTATATCCAAATATTCGTGTTGAATTTTGTTAATATCCTGTTAGGAGAGAGCAGTGTATTGGTGGTGGGCAACTATCAGCTGGGGCCAAGGGTGAAACGCTGCACTCCCTAACCAGGCATAACAATGTATTTTTGGTACTGGCTGTATTTGATATTACAGCTCAAAGGAAATCAGTCTCTCAAGTAAATGTAACTGAGCTGAAATACCAGTCACGATTAAAATCATGAAGCTGTGCCTGGTAAATAGTGAAGGGGGCACAGTGATTTCTGGAGTGCTATGGTCATTAATATTCCTGGAAAGGTCCCTGCACCGGTAGCGCTTCCAGATCAGGAGATCCATAGAACATTAGGTTAAGATGTACTTACTTTACCTAACTCAGGATTAGGGTAAACTTTTTGTCAGTTTCTGCCAAAATTCGATTTATGTTTACCCAGATCATATCGCTTAGATTTGGATTGAATTTTACATTAAGCAGGTATCAAAGCGAAACACGAATCATCACATTAAAGAACTGCTAGTTATATATTTACCAAACAATCTTTAATGTGCCTTCCATATAAAGCTTTTCTACAAATTAGTTAGCTATATCATAGTATTACCCTTATATTTAACAGTGGACAAAGCCAATTTTCATGATCTATAGTTTAAAGACCTAAAATCCGTTGTTGCTTAGATAGTGCATAAAACATAACTTTTAATAAAAATAAATAAGAATTGAGAAAGAAAACGAAAAGACACCCTCAAATATACCCTATCAAAGACCTGTCTGCCTCAAAAATGGGGAAATCGCCCCAAATAAGGGCTCCCCCACACTGGAACCTAAAACTAACCCTGTCCCTAGCTACATCTAAATGAAAAAAAAAAACAATACCACAAATTTAGAGTGCACAAACAAAAAAAGTGCTGTGATAAATAACAATACAACAGACCAATATACGTTTGATGTTAATAATACTATGAATTGATGATGCGTCATAGGAAGGGTGATCAATACGCATAAATATTCCAATATTCCAACGCGTTTCCCCCTAGATACTGGGGTTCATCAGGGAAAAAATTGCAGTTGATAACAAAATACGGAAAAATTAAGGAAAAATCAACAAGATGTATGCATAAATATAACTCACGTCCCTTAATGATGGAAAACAGGGCTGGTAAGATAGAGGACGGGGTCCAGGATAAGTCATGTACAGATCCCCGCTATCTGATTACTGAGACAGGTCCAAGCAGTAACTGTTTTTTTTTTTTTTTCATTTAGATGTAGCTAGGGACAGGGTTAGTTTAGGTTCCAGTGTGGGGGCGCCCTTATTGGGCGGTTCCCCATTTTTGAGGCAGACAGGTCTTTGATAGGGTATATTTGAGGGTTTCTTTTCGTTTTCTTTCTCAATTCTTATTTATTTTTATTAAAAGTTATGTTTTATGTATCTTTATTCTAGGTGTTATACCTGTAGTTGTTTTGGTTTAAATTGTATTGGTATACCCAGAACTTCATTTCATTATATCAAGGGTTCTCTACACCTATACATCGTGCTTAAGTAGAGTACATGGTAGTGTTTGTGCTTAGATAGTGGCAAGAAATCAGGAGCATAGCTGTATAGAGGGAACAGTAACAACTGACACAATATAGAGAGATTCTATTTTAGTATAGGTTATCAATGTGTATTGCTAAACTTATCTTAAAATGCATGTAAAAATGAATTGTTTCATGCATTTAAATGGCATTTTTTACATGGGATTTTGGTCTAATTTTAAGTTTGTGCAATTTTATAATTTTTTGCATTTTAAGTCCAAATAAGAACCTATAGAAGGAAACCAAAAAAAATATCCCAAAAGGGCTACTGACCAAACACAGTAAAAAAAGAGAAGTGTTGCAAGAGATACTCAAAATAAGATGATTTAACGCTGCCCATAATTTTGGGCTCTTTTGATATTTTGTATTAAAAGGGTCCCCATAAATAACTGATTAATAGGTATCTTTGGAGTATGATATAAAATGGATTAAAATTAAGTTTTCAGCAGAGAAGATCAATAAAAGAGAACCCATCACCTCTACCCAGTTGATGTAGGTATGTATAAGTAGATGTAGTTTTTACAGATGGTAGGTGTGTATATGTGGTAAATATTAAAACTCAAGGTTCCTGACACATAAGAGAACTGTGGGTGTATGAGGATTGAGGAAGCAGGCATAAGACAGGACAAAGCATTAAGGGCGTCTTTGGGTTGGATACATCAAAAGGAATGTTATGATAGGATCTAAAGTTGTGTTTTCATCAGAGATGGCAGGACCATTAATGGTTAACCCTTGGGAAGTGCAATGTAGTATATTAAGCTCAGACCAGGATTGTGGGTTCTCCAGCCCGTACAGATTATGCTTGCAACCATGTTTGTGAAGTGAAACATAATTTTAGCATAATTCCATAACTGCCTCTCCAATTTATACAGAGGAAGAAGAGGGCATAGATGTGAATCATGTGGGTCCATGACAGGCCACGATGCCTGATTTAAGGAATAGACTAGGTGATGCTTAACATCAGGTTATACAAAGCTGGGAATGCATTTTAAGATGCATTTTAACTGTTTGGCTACGTAGTAGAGAAACAGATCAGATAGCCTGCCCAGTATTCACCCTTAATGTCTGCGTTTAGGTCTTGTAGAACCCCAAATGAAAGGAAAGATCAGTCAGTTAAGTAAAGCAAAGAATCATTTGGGGATGGGAGTGTCTGCATGTTCCATTGTATATCGCATTTTAAGAAGTTATATTATTTTGAAAAGATTAATCCAACCAGCAACACAAAGTGGTAATAATTTCCAAATTATGAGTATCTTTCATATGTCAGCAGGGAACATGTACTGAAATTACAGGACCCCAGAGTTGTCCTTAAGAATGTTGATGCCAAGAAATTTAAACTGATACATTACTTTCAGCCTAAGAAACTCAGCTGGCCTACAACAACCATTTCCGTTAAGAGGCATGAGGTAGGATTTTTGCCAGTTAAAAGACCTGAGAAATGCTGGAAAATGTCTATAAAGGACATTATATGCATTCAATATACAAGAAGGAACAACACTCCAGTCTCCAGATAATGTGTTTTTAAATGTTTTGTATCGTAGAGGACCAGTAAAAACACCCTGGTTAACCGCTACAGGTTCTAGAGGTGGGACCTGCACCTATCTTAGGACCAGGCACCCAAAAGTGTCAGCCCAGAATGCAAAGCCAGTTTCACTTGTGCACAGCTCTCTCTGTTTAATAGAAGTTTCAAGTATGGCTCTTGACTGATCTCAGAATTCCAACAGAACAGAATGGAGGGTCATGTGCAAGTGCGACCAGCTCTCCATTCTGAGCTGACAGTCTCGGGGGACCATTTTATAGATAGGTATTGGTCCCAGAGGTGAGACCCATACCAATCAGTCGTTGATGGCATATCCTATCGATAGTTCATTAAAATCTATTGTTGGAACACCCATTTAAGTTTCTCAATTAAATATGTAGCACAGAAGGAAAGTTTTGGGTCTATGGACCCTTAATAAGGAAGTAGCAGACTCAAGGCAATAGACAGACTCTTTGCACAGTTTAGCATTTGAGGTACCTGGATGAAATAGCAGTAGACAATACTGATATGGCATAACGTGCAGTATTATTACTTGGGAAAGGTAGATAAACATGAAACTTTGCTGCTTTGCTAGAATTTAAACTGAAAAACTTAACCATGTTTTCAGTGTTGGACTTCTGGCCATATAGATGGAAATACATTATGTGGTGTTCCTACTCGTTCTCTACAATACTGAAACATAGACCATTTAAAAGCAAATTATCTGAAGGCTGAAGTGTGTTTCCATCTTGTACATTAAATATAAGATAAAGGTGATAAAGTTGATAGAGGTGGCAGTGGTTAATTGCCTTGGACATGCACCTACAGAAGTACCACACAGGCATAAGGATTGCGACTGACATTACACAGTGTGTTAGTGGGATTAGACATGAATAAGTGCATGTAATCTCAAAGCACCTTCATGGCCTGTTTTTTTTTTTATTTTTTTATAGAGCACTTGACCTAATTTTAAGAATGGTAGGAAATTATTATGCAGGCCTCAGCATTCCAGGACCTCAAGCAGAGCCTGGCAGCATTGCTTCCTGAGTATTAGACTGTAGTGCAGATATAAAGCGCAGAAGAGAAGGACCATGATCAACATACATAAAAACTTCTACTTTGGATGACAACAGTGAAGGGTCCAAGTGTGAGAGGAGTTGTGAGTTTAGAAGCGAATGTCCATATTTAAATGAAGAAGAAGCAGAAACAATGTCTGCAATTCAAGGTGAGCAGATTTAAGCCCTGGAGATCCAGGGCACATGTTCTGGATCCCTGTGTCAGTAATGTATTTTAATTACATGATTTGCGTGCAACTGAAGCTCTCTTCTAGGTACATGATTGTGTTAAAAACCTTGGCAGAGCAGGGAGCCATCAGCACGAAGTCATCAGGAAGGCATCCTGACAACGTGGAATGTTGGACGGACTTGTGATGATATCACCGATACGTACGGAATCAACTAATCGTAGAACCTGTGACTCTCTAAGGGTTAATTTAATTTTAGGTAGAGGGGCTTTCAAGCTTTAAATTTACGGCTATTCAGTCGTACAAGATTATCAGTCATATGAGCAGATTTAAATTATGTCACCTTATTGTGCCACCTTTGCTGTGGAACTCGACTGGCACCACCTAGAAGATAGCGCCGCAATAGCTAATGCAATTCAGGTATTGTGTGGGGTGATTGATTGGGGGAGCGTTATAATGTGGAGCAGACCATTTTTCTGGTTACTCCCTTCTTTTGGGCTTTCATAGATTTTTTAATTGCAATTAAAAAGTATTTTTTTTAAGAATATTGTGGTGGTAGCACACATTCATCCTATCTCCGGGATACAGATGAGCTTATAATTTATTAAGCCCTGAAAAATTGGAGCTATGCTCCAAAAATATCTTAGTGTATTCACTGAAAATTCCTGGGACCCACACAGGATGGACTGTGGTGCCCCAATAAGACTGGATGAGATACACACAATGCGACAAGGGAAAGAGGCAGATCGTTTTATTAATGTGGAGCAGATGTATGGATGCATGTCACCACGCCCTCAACTTCTAAATAGTAGACGTGATCTCGGATGAGGTTGTAAAAGACCAGCATTTTTGGGCACCCTATTAATCTAAATTTTTAGTTCTAAAATATTTTGGGTATTTGCCAACAAGCCATTTCAATTGATATATCTAATAACTAATATGCCACATTTTGTGTTAGTACAATAAAAACCTCATATCACTCGGAAGCTATTCTGTGGCTCATTACAGTTTATTAGAAGTGTGTTACATAATGCAACTGTCATAAAATGTTGAAAAGTGGAGAGACTCACTATTGTTAGATAGCGCGCAAACACCTTCTCATTCATTATTTATGCAGATAGAACTTAAGTAAAGTAAATGTAATTCTAAAAATCACCCCGTTTAGACTTAATATGGGGGTGTATACTTGCACATCTGTTCAGAAAAGCGCTGTGTTGTGGTTTCGCTTATATCAATGTAATTTTTGCATTTTTGTGCAACGTCGTATCCTCTATTGTTTTCCTGGTTTTTGGCCACAGCAGGCATATATTCCTGTTTTATTTACAGGAGGAGGCATTTTTTCACTCTGTTCCATGAGCAACTGCCTTCATTGGTAGTGTTGAGCGATTATTATCATGAGACAACACACGTTTGAAATCGGGGTTTGCTAAATGGACGGTTTTTTATGTTGGATGGATTTTTGTGTCAAATGCTGATGCACGCAATTAATTTGGAGCATGTGCGAGTGTGACAGGTGAGGGGGAACTGGGGATATGGGCAGAGTTGGTAGTGCGAGTGGGAGTCAGGGCTCACTACTTGTCCGGGGCAGGTTATGTCACCCCACTGTTAGGAATGGACGCGAAACACAGACAGACAAGGCTGTTTATAGATTAAAAGAGAGGGTGGGCTATTATGTAGCAGCGGCAAAGGAGAGTCTGTGAGTAGAGTTGTGTGACCCTGCATTTGCGAATCTGGACCAGGTACGCTTTTTGTTTTTATACGTCTTTTTGTATGTTCAGTTTATTTTTTGTTTAGATTTCCTCGTGTGGTAATGTCATTAATCCTCGTAAATGTCTGCTCATCATCCAGAGTAGCAATGGCAAACCTGACACCTTACAATGCTGAATACGCAAGCAATTCTTTGAACACATGCTTGATATTGTGGTACCGCAAGGTGATTAGATATAGATATGTTGGAGCAATACCTTGCCACTGTTTTTGATGAATTGTGTGCTTGTTCTGTTTACCTTTATTCATGGATAAGGGTCTGTGTGTTTTTTTTCACTTTGGCGCAGGCCAGCTTTGTTATCGATAGATCAACATCTAGTTTCGCACTTAAATTGATTAATACGAGAGGCCTATCGCATTTTTTGTAGTCTCCGGCAAAGGTGCGTATTTGACAGCAAAAAATAGTGTGCATTTGTAATATAATAACGTTCATTGACGCATTTTAATTTAAAACCCCGAAGAATTAGATTGTTTGTTAAATAGCTGTTATTCTTGCGTGTCACTTCAAGTAGCTCCTTAAGTGTGGTTGTTATGTTGCGACGGCACACTAGTTTGCAATTCTTTGTTGCAAAGTTTATAAGGTCGGCATGTTTGTACGACAATTTTTCTTAGCAACTCCTTCTGACGTTTGTTCTCCATTTGCATAATGCTTATACCAAAAAGAAACACTCAACTTATTTTCATCCTAGTGTAATATGGACATTTTCTGATAAGAAGTTTTATATGGCGGCGTCGTTTGTAAGAATTTCGATTGGCGCAGATACTGTCGGCATTTTGTTTCGAGTGATATTTTGTTGTTGAGAAGTACTATCTGTCTTAATTCCTAGTCTACTGGGCATTTGTAAATCCCTTGGGACTGGAAGGAGGAACACTGTATGAAGATATAGTGAGTTTTCTCTTTGATATTGTACCGGTGTTGTTCTTCCACGGCCCCTATAGGATAGACACGACTGTCGGCATTTCATTCTAGTGGGTTAAAGTGTCGCCCCTCACTAGATCAAAGTGCCCAAAAACCTCGTGAGACTATACCACATGACTTGCCTAGCGTTGCTTGTCTAATCCTGAAGTTGGGTGCCATAGCAGAAGGACGCAGAGTTAGAGTCCATGGGAAGATATAAGTTGGTTTCTAAGATAATCGCTGTGATTTGCCGTTGAGGTCTTTGTTTTGCACTCAGATAAGAGAAGAGAGGCTTCCAAAAACGCTGTTCCTTCCTACATCTTTTCTGATCGATCTCAAATTTTTTCTTTCTGAACAATGAGGGAAATGTGAGCTAGGTGGAAGCGTTGTAAACATATGAGCACAAGAGGGATGGGTTTGTGTGTCTCTGGTAACCAGGGGGTGTCCCAGCTACTGGTGGAGTTAGGACATGGAGATGGTAGAGATACGGTCAGGAGATTTATTTGTGCCATGGATATATCTTTAATTTTGTTGTTTCCACGCTTTCTCTCATTGAAAATTTCTGGAGAAGGATTGAAGCATCCTGTCCCCATGATGCCTAAACGTACGGCTAGAACAGACAAAACGCAGTTACAGTGAGCAGATCGCGGGCCACGAAGAATCGCTTGGTTGCAGGGACCGTACAGGAACAAAGGACCCTAGTCTGTCTTTAAAATCGTTGGGGTTGCAGGGCCACTTAGTGTAACTTGAGTCTCAGTAGTCGACAGCGTCGCCAATCTGTTCTTCAGTGGTTAATGCAAACCTGCATCCAGCAGTCTTACTTCTTGTCCTCCCCAGTCACGGCCACAAATGTAGTCTTCAGCATGGCAGACTTTTATATGGAATTGGACATCGCTCCATCATGGAAAAAACAGGGCCCTCCCACATTGCTTGTGTAAACCTAGTAGAGATTTGCGGCAGAGCCCCTAGTGATGAGTCAATCGTCTTTGTCCGATGTAGCAACAAACTGTTCAGGGTATTGTTACTACCCCACTGTGGATAATCCGGTATTCCATTCACTAGGAAAAG
Source organism: Phyllomedusa bahiana (assembly GCA_025379985.1). NCBI lineage: Eukaryota > Metazoa > Chordata > Amphibia > Anura > Hylidae > Phyllomedusa > Phyllomedusa bahiana. The sequence goes on from JAODAL010014192.1 coordinate 61,119, forward strand.
AAAGACATGGTTAAAGTAGATGCACCAAAAATCTCTGGAGAAGGCGCGCCAAAGGTGAGGATAGGATGTTGTCCCCTCTGAATGCCCAGATTACATGTGGCATCAGAGGAGGGAGAAGCACACAGGAAGCCGGGTTATTTGGGGTTGGTATGACCACCTCTTTATCAGAGCATGAGAATATTCCAGCTCTGGAATTTCAACCCCTGCAGAAGGATCAGATCGGCTATCATGCTAGATTTAGGTTGTGTACTACCATGATATGGCGCTTTTATTCGTGGGTCAAATACAGTCCTAGACTATTGCGGTGGTTGATGCTGCTATAGTAAATATGGTTTGTCCTTTGTTGGGCCATGTTTTTGCTCTATGAAACATTAGCCCAGCATGCTCCTATACTGCAGGAAGGTTGGCAGAGCGCCCCGACCCTGCCATATGTAGGGTCCAATGTAGGGTCACTAAGGGACATCGCACTGATCACTATATAGAGATGGGGGTCACCTCAGGTGTACCAGGGTGTAGATTTAGCTACTAGCTTTTGTTATGATGGATATGCCCACGATAAACGATTCAAACGACGAAAATGTGGAGGAAGTGGCTTATTCTTACATTCCAACGTCTGCATTGGATGTACTTGATGACAAATGTGTTCACAGAGTCCGAGTGATAAGTTTCTTGCGAGATGCGCTGCTTCCATCACTGGTCGGAGGACATGGAAGATGACTCAAAAGATGGGGTTTAGCTGTCTCCAGTCATGTCGAACAAGGGTCCCGCCTCAGAAAAGGTTTTGGATTGCGTGGTGATTAGTTGACTGGGGTGCTTGGAGATAGACAAACGGCTCTATCAGAAAGGTGTTCAACCTGGTTCTGTCCTTTACTAGTTTCACAGCCAGGGATTCACCTAAACAGTAAATAGAATGTATAAAGAATTTAGAATAAAAATCAAACGCCACAAGAAGGGGTTAATCCTCCTGTAATGAAGGGTGGTTAAGATGAACTAACAATATCCACTCAGGTTTTTTGCCCCTGATGATGAAGGGAGGTCTATTTTTTGGCTCAGCGCCTCCGCCCCAGTGAGTTGTCGGAAAAGATAGGGGTTCCGCCGCTAAGTGCAGAGATGATATTTCTGTGGTCCGAGCCTAACCAGGTAAATGTACTCTGGGTCTAGAGTCGGGAGAAACCCCGTCCTCGCTTGATCGCCGTTACTTTGTGCGCTCGCTGCTCCACAATAGAAAAAGGAATAGCCTCCAGGATTGACCAGGAAACACCAGCGTGGCTCAAGACTGGGCCTTCTCGGATTGGAAGCAAGCCTTACTGTCTGATGAAGTCATCACTTTTCCAGCATTCTGCAGCCCAGCGATGTGATCAGGGGAACTTTATGCCGCCTCGGCCTATTTTGCCGTAAAGGATCAATCACAGTAGGACGGCCAGAATAGTTACCAATCCTTAAGAGTGTTGTTAACCACCAACAAATAAGAAATAAGTCTTAGGGTCACATGCGAGGCTGAAATAGCCGGGGATCTAGTGAAATTGTAAGCTATGAGTTGATTAATCGTCTGGAGGGGATACACGTTGGCCTCAAAGTAGGTATCAAGGGGCCACACCGGTGATTGCCGGGCTTCCGAGACCGATGTCACACCCTATCGTTGCTGGTCTCAGACTCCTCCTCATCCGCACCCACCAAGCGTTCCTCAGATTTGCCCATGTCTCTCAGAGTATGATCAGGTGGATCAGCCTCCGCTTCTGCCTCCACGTCGCCCAAGTAACTACCAGCACCAGCCAGAGAGACCCATCTACAACCTTCTCCTTCCGCCAGTGTGCACCACACGTATTGTTGTAGGAACCCTAACGTACTGTTTCTATGCACTATTGCGCTCCGTTTACAGCGGCTTAGATTGAGATTATTAGTCTAGCATGGAAGCCAGCTTCTGCTCATGTTCCGGGCTACGTTTGGGAACGCAGAAGAGACACTTTAACCGAAACCATCCCAAAGTAGTCCAAATCAGTAAGCCTGAATGTCGGCTAACTTATTGCCAGATCTATTGGCCTTGAATATTGTTAAAAATGTCTTTCACGTTCGTAAAAGACCGTGGTGCAAGGACCGATGGGTTCCCACCTCCCACATCATTGGCTCTCTTGCATGCCCCCCAATACCAGAGATGCAGTAACACTGCAGGGCATTTTCTTTGCCCATATGAAAATATAGCGGTCCCTGCCTGGCACAGGCACGGGAGCGGTAATTCGCCCCATCGTAGTCTATGCCGATTCTAAATTTCAAGGTGCGTTGTTGCATCTGGTTGTCCGAGAAGACAAAAAAGTTACATTCTAGACCACCTCATTCTTTTCGCTACACATCGGACTAGTAAGCACGGCCTATACCAAGTGGGCTGCTATATCTGTGTGACAGCATCACTGGGTGAGTGGAGTGGATGTCTTAGTCTATTATTATACCTATTTAAATTAAAAATATGTATATATACCTTAATATTTAAAATAACTACTAAACCCTTTTTTAAATCTACTAGATTTTTTTTTTTCGTTCTTTCCCTTTGAAAAAAAAAAACTATATAGTAGGTGGTGACGGTGGCTCTCAGGCTCGGCGCACGCTCTTCAAAACACGCAGGGGATGGATGGCAGGGCTATTTCACCCACCCCAACGGTCCTTGGTGGCATCACGTGTCACAGAGAAAACCAGGCTATGTTGAAATTAATCTGTCTTGGAGACCGTCCAACACAACCAGGTCCTGGAGAATCGTGGACGGCTCTCCGCATAGAGACCCGAGCGCAGGCTGGGTGACATGAAACCTAGTGCCAGGACACAGGGTGGTGTGCGGGATAACGGTGAAATCTGCTGTGCTCCGCCCTTAGGATCGGTTATAGGCTGGAGCACTTCCCTGCATGCGCATGTCAATGAACCTCGTCGTTCAGAATTTCTAAAGCGTTTACCCGGGTTGGACTGCCTGCGTGGAAGGCTCGAGGTTTGAGTTGCACTTCGCCCGTTCGCAACCCTGCATCGTTACGCCTGTCTGCGTTGCAGCGTCTAGATAGCTCCAGCTCCCCCGTCAACCGTCTCATTATTGAGTTGGCCAGCACGCTGGACATTCCAACCTACACATCTCCAGCGATTGTGGCAGTAGTGCAATGCCATTACGCAGTTACGAAGTGACACATGGCCTGACAAGCAGCGGTGCAGACCTCGAGGTTTTGAAGCCAACGAGAGGTGGAGGCAGGTGACTCAAAGAGCTCCCTGACTAACCATCACATCTTTAGATACCAGATTAGTCTTTGAAGAAGGCCACCACAATAGGTGTGAATCAGTACAGCTAGAAAGAAAATTGCACTGATCCCACTCTAGGTCGTACGCGAAAATCGAAATGAATATATTTGTTGTAGGTGATGCCTTTGTTGTCTGGATAACACATACGTTTGGACATATCAGAAACTGAGAAAACTAATTAATGTCGGGGATCCCGCCCCTAGTGTGACGGTAGGATTTTGGTAGGTACGGTGAACAGTTCATGCCCGACACGGGTCTAGCCATATTCTACTTGTCATTTAAGGAAAAAATATAAATGCCCCGCAGAATACTGAGGCCCGAAAAGTTTCAGACACATTATGTTTTAGGGTTCGGTCTTTCCCTTGATTTAATGGCAGTGGTGATAGTCGGGAGTATGGTCCTATGGGCTTAGTACGGGACGAAATCAAGGCAAGGGACGCATCTTAGGTTGTATAGAATCTAGCTGATCAGGGGTTTAATGAATTGCAATCATCTGGAGGCAGAAGTTGTCTACGGTGGGCTGAGTTGAAGCTCGTTTCGTTGTGCCGGAGGATTAAACAGTCGGCGGAGGAGGAGGGTTATGTCCTTAATACGCGCACTGGAGTCTTGTTTACCGGTAACCGCTCCCTGCCTTGGAAAGATGGTTGGTCAAAAGCCGGACCAATTTGAGGCGGTTGAGGGAGGAAGGAGTGGGAAGAATGCAGTTTGCTAGTGCCCGTCGACCCAGGAGGGCTTTGGGGGAAATTCAAAGGCTGTACCATCCATGTTCTCACACCGTCATGTCGATGCGTTGGGTCGTTTGGGGGTGCTGTAACGCAATCTTCCCATGGCCAACGTACATGATCTTGCCCATAAGTGTATGTAACGTCGGCCATCAAATTGTAACTAAACAGGTTACTGGGTGGCCAGCCAGCTCCTGGGATCGATCTCACCGGTTTACAAAACAAAAATCAGCACTTTCCTTCCACCCACCCAAAATAGAGAGTAAAATTGCAGGGGCGAAAATCTTAAAGCAAAGTGAGAGACCGTTGCTGATTTCGGCGCGAATCTGTTTCTAAGAAGAGCGGCGTAGAGTTCGCGGAGGGGGACATCTGTTTCGTGCGAACTCTAAAGCAGTGTTTTTTTTCACGCGAACTCTAAGCAGAGTTCGCGCGAACTCTTAAAGCAGAGTTCGCGCGACCTCTCTAAAGCAGAGTTCGCGCGAACTCTAAAGGCAGGAGTTCGCTGCGAAACTTTTTTTAAAGCAGAGTTCGAGGCGAACTCTAAAGCAGGAGTTCGCGCGAACTTTAAAGCAGAGTTCTCTGGCGCCTTCAGCGAACGCAGCGCGGTGGTTCGTGAGCTGTATATTACAGCTGACATCCCGCACATCGGCCCCGACCCCGGTAAAACTGAGGCTGATCACAGGGGGGGGGTGGGCGGGGTATAACCCCTTATTTATCGCGACAATCCTGGGTCGCAATAAACTTAGGAGCAGGAGGAGATCGCTATAACATCCCGTGCGTCTCTCAACGTCGGCGTCAGGCGACGTCGAGCAGAAGTTAGAGAAGCGCGCTAGGACCCGGCCAGCGAGTATAGCCACCCGTGCAGCAGTGCTCTGCCCTCCTTAACGCAGGACACCACGGGAGGCAGAGGAATGCCCTTCCGGCGTGTGTCAGAAGTCGCCTAATAATCAATTGTGACGTTCACGACGCTCTGGCAATACTTTTATTTACTACCTTCACCAACGCATCCGTTAATGCAGTGCGGACACACGTGCTCGAACACACAGGCCTAGACCAGCTTAAGATCTATGTGTGCACAACTGGTGGGCTTGGACTCCACTGCGTCCTCAAGAGCCATTCCAGTGTTTTTGGGTGAATGTGTTCTGAAGTTGTCATCGGGACCAGTCATCCGAACCTAATCGACTTTTGCAACCTGGAAGGCTTATCAAAATGGATGAATGTGGCCACCCACGATACCTATTTGAATGAGAGATCTAAAGATCTCTCATTCAAATCCCTATGAGGAAAAGTAAAATAAAAATGTGGAAAAAAAAAGTAAAAAAAAGTGAAAAACAAGTAAAAACACAAACACGAAAAAAAAATAAAGAAATACGTGCTCTACCACCCGCCCTTGTTCCCCTTTTACAAACGCTCAATCGGCCCAAAAAAGTATGACAAACAAAGAAATAAGGCAGTACACACCTGATTTGGTATCGCTGCCAGGGAGAGTAAGAACTGCCCATAAAGATCTGTTCGATGTTAATTGTATCTCTCACCGCTTTACGGGTCGAATCGGCAGCAGCCACGGTAAAAAGGACCATAGTAAGATACAAAAAAAAAAACATCACAGAATTAAGATTGTTCCCTCTGGACCGCAGCACATAAAATGGAATAAATGCGATCGACGGTACAAAACTCTCGTTCAGCACAGCTGAATGCAGTCTCTGTTTCCTGCTTCCTGTCGTTGATTGAGTCAGAGCATAATGTTGAGAGAGATTAGGAGTTTTTGGTCGCCTGTTATTCCATTTTTATGTGCGCGGATGAACAATCTTAATTCTGTGATTGTTTTTTGTTTGTTTTTTACGCCGTTACGTACGGGTTAATTAACATGACAGATTTATAGGGCAGGTCGTTACGTGACGCAGCCGCCGGCCCAATTCCTTATAACCACATGGAAAATGGTTGATTACAGTTTTATTTAGTTTTGAATCTTTTTTGGGTGCTGGAGCAACTTGTGCCAGAAGTGCGCTTGTAAAGTGGGGAAGAAAAGGGCGGATGTGAACGTGACTTTTTATGTTATTTTGGCGCTGTTTGGTTTACCTTGTTTTTCAACTTTTTTTAACTTTTTTTTCCACATTTTCTATTTTACTTTTCCTCATAGGGGATTTGACAATGAGAGATCTTAGATCTAGGTCATTCAATAGGTATCGGAAGCGTATCTCGGTTCGTATATGTAGTCTGTTGACTGGTTCCCATGTGACAAACTGTCAGTCACGTGCGGGTCATGTCCCACAGGCACGGGCCCAGGCGTCGTGATGTACAGACAACCCGGAGGATTCTCTGCCTTCCGTGTGTCTTGTAAGGAGGCAGGAGCCGCTCGGATAGCCCCGATCCGTGCGCTTGCCGCAGCCGACAGAGACGCAGTGGTAGGAGCGATATACCTCATGCGTCTTAGTTATTGCGACGGATTGTCGCGATAATTAAGCTAGGTCTCATAATAGCCCCCCTCCCCGGCCCGGATCGCTCGGGGTCGGGGGCCGATGGTGCGGGATGTCAGCTGTAATTATCAGCTGAACCCCGCGCAGTTCGCGCGAACTCTGCTTTAGAGTTCGCGAGCGAACTCTGCATTAGAGTTTCGCGCGAAGGTTACTCATCCTGGCTGCTTTGTGAGTTCGCGCGAACTCTGCTTTAGGAGTTCGCGCGGAAAACTCCTGCTTTAGAGTTGCGCTGCTACTTCACATTCCTCTTCAGCGATCAGAAATGCCTATTGAGAGTATCGACATGGGCGTAACTCTCGCACTTCTTAGAGTGTTGAAAAATCGGTCTCTTGTCAAAAATCTGCTTTAGAGTTCGCGCAAACTTGACTTGCTCGCTAGATTTGTCTTCGTCCTCTGCTAAATTTTTGTTCTCAGTTCCAAAGCGAGATACTGCGCTTTTAGAGAGAGAGTATCGCGCCAGATCATTGTGGATCGTTATCTGCATGTACGTCCAGGTGGCGTTTAATTCCCCCAAACGGACCTGGACGTTGATGGATAGGCCAATGTCGTTAAGGGGTTAAAATCCACACATGTTGTAAACGAAGCTCATGGAAACGCATTATCGTCAATTAAAACCTCTATACGATTCGGATGTATTTTGGATATAAAACAAAAACAAGAAAAAACAAAAAAAAAAAAACATACTTTACAACAAGCGAGCCAAATAGATAGTTTCCCAGTTTATATTTTTTTTTAATTTTTAGACGGGAAAAAAAAAAAGTCAAAATTTTTTTATATGTATTTTAAATATAATTGTTTCGTTGGTTGCAATTTTCTGCATTCCTAGTGTGTTATGTAGGTTTAGAGTACTATTATAGTTTTTTTTTTTTCAAGGGAAAGAACGAAAAAAAAAATCTAGTAGATTTAAAACAGGGTTTAGTGTTATTTTAAATATTAAGGTTATATATACTGTATTTGTTAATGTACATTAGGGTATAATCAATCCAAGGTAGATGACTGTATGTAAAGAAGAGACAAGTGCAAGTAAGTTGACACACGGCAATAATTGTGGGTGCGGTTATTACGTTCCCGCTAGTTAAGCCGTTGTTAACACTATGCTCTTATGGTTATCTACGCGTTTAAAATAACTAGAGTAACTGGTAACGCCATGTCCATGATAAATCCAATCTATTAATGTATAAAACAGTTTACATTATCAACATGGTGCATCAAAGCAGAGTTCCACTCCCCCACAGAATACCTAAGCACCTAGGACTGTAAAGCTTTCATACAGATCCCTATTTCAGCCTCTTTTTCTTAATTGTGGAAATCTTGCTGTGGATCGAGACATCACTTGTTCCCCATCTGCAGAATGCTGGAAAAGTGACTTCACAAGATGTATCCGCTTGTTCCTGGTCAAATAGTTATATCTTTCATGTGGAGCAATGGAACGAAAGTAACCCCTAGAATTTTTCGCATTGTCAATGGTTTTGAGATAAAACGAGTCTATGTTTTCTGTTTACATGTGTTACAGAAATCTGTCGTATGAGGATATAGCACCTATTAAATGTCATGGTCTCCGCCTTAACAAGTGATGGGGGACTGCCAAAATCTCTTGTAGGAAATTCGGTGCGCATTATCGGGCAAAAACTGACTGTTGGATAGTGTTAGTGTCATGCTTAACTCCGCCCTTCAAAGTGGTCTACCACGGAGGATTTAACCCCTGTACTCTGTGGCGTGCCTTGAATTCTTTAATTCTTAAATAATCTGTTTTATTCATTCTTATTATATTAAGATAGAGAAACTGTTTACGTGTTGAAATCCGCTGTGTGAAAGAAATAGTAGTGAACGGACAGAACAGATATTGTTAGATATTAGCTGTCCGTTGTTTTGGATAGGAGCGTTTGTTTGCGTCATCTCCTATGATGCTACGCCAAGCTATTGAGAATAATCACTCACGTGCTATCCCAAAAACTTCGACATGATAGATTTTGTTATGACTGAGATCACAACGACTGGCACATTTTCATCTCATCAATGCAGAGGTAAGAAAGACTTCTCCACATTTTCTGTTTGTTTAGGGATACAAAAAGGTAGAGTACCATGCCCCATCTTCTATAAGTGATGTCCTTAGTGACACATTGGGACCCTACTTGGGGGGGGGCGTCCCTTTGCCAGTATAATGTTTGAACATGGCCAACACGAATAACAATTTAACCTATAGCAGGATCAACCACCATAGTCTAATATACAGAACCCATGTATGGTAGTACACAAGAAATCTTATGATGCCGATTGATTTACTGCAGGTTGAAATTCAGAGGAAGCCATAAAGAATGTGTACAACCCAAATATCTGGTGCTGCTTGATGACTACGTGCATTCCAGAGGATTGGTGCACAGGTGACCTATGTAAGCCATGACGAGGTGTTGGCGATCAGTGGATCAAAGGACTCATTCAAGCCTGCAGACTTTGCTTCTTTACTCATGTCTTATGATGAGAAAGAGAGCTGTCTGGTCAGCGAGTGTTTTTGTCGCTTAACAGAGAACATTTTTCCGATATAATAAGTGCTTCCTCCCAACAGTTATGACTATATTTAAAGGGATGTGTTCATAAGATGATAATGTGTGTGTCGTAGTCTTGACCCAAGCTTTCACATCTGGGTTTTTGTAGTTTGTGGTTTAACTGAAATCTTTTCGACATGAGAGACAGTTAGCAGTGGAAAAACAGACAGAAATTTAAAGTGTTATCCAATGCACAAATATCAGACTTGACCATACTCCACCAGGTAGCTGGGGGTACAGGTTGACGCTAGAGAAAAGTCACATAAAGACAAAATAGACGTTTAAAACGCTTCCTTTGCATTAAGACACCGGATACTCTTATTGGACTCATGAACGGCATCTTAATTTCCTGGAAAGTCTTGGTGTATGACCTTCAAAGGGTGGAAAGCTAAGTAGTAGAGGTTTTGTCACTGTTTGTTAATGGATCCAGACAGATGTGGTGAGGGACACTTAATAAATATATAGTTCGAGAATTCGACTTGTTATAGGGCCTTGTATCATAGGACGAACTATAAGAAATAAACTTGATCTGTTGTGAAAAAGTACCTAATAGTCAAAAGTACGATAAAAGCTCCGTTTAGAATTAGTGCTGGGAGGCGGTAAAATTTTTATCTCAGACAAAGTTTTGAAAATCGGCCCTATACTAATTGGAGCTGTATAATGATATGGTTTCGGGCAACTATACAGTGATGTTCAATGTACATAAGTAAACAATGTATTAAGGAATACTTGAGAGACAGAAGACAACTTATGGTTTTTAAAAGAGTTGAAGCTAGAACGCTTTTTGCTGGAGCCTTCAGAGAACCTCTATGCAATTAATAACAGCTCATGGAGACAAGCTACCAGAACATTCAATAAAATCAGCATGTGTTAACAAGCCTTGTTTTTTTGCGGATGATAGGATTTGGAGACAGAGGAAAATTAAAAGTAAAATAAAAAGATCAGTCTGGAGTGCGTCCTACAGCTCTTGTCCCGTGTTACTGTCCCAGTTGAATCGTTAAAGTGGGGAGAATAGAGTTAGACCGAAAGAGGGGCTATGGCTGTCCACTCCAGCGTGACACTAATAACTTCTATGTGTCCTAGAATATAGATCAGCACCGCCTCACCGCCCTTTTTCGGCAAGGTCAGCACTTGTCCTTGTGTCAACTTTTAAAGCGAGTTCGTCCCCATTTTAAAACGGCCGATTATCAGGGAACAGGCAAATCAGATTACAGAATAGGAGCAGTGAGAAAAGTGAGAATTGTGCCTGGGCTGTCTGCTGTTCTGATCTGAAACTGTGCGCAATAAATGCTGCTGTGGACAGTGCAATTATACAAGATCATATCTGGAAGAAGTATGTGTTGGTGTCGCGATTCCGCGTATATTGTGAGATCTGCTAAATCGAATTGATAAGAAGTTCTGTGTAATCTACGAGGAGAAGACTTTTGGTGGTTTGCACAGCCATTTCAATTTGCGATTGTTATATATCTACTGTAATATGAGTGAAAGACGCGGAAACACAAGTAGATTGTTTTGTTTTCTCGCGATTGAAAATGGCTGATCGGTTTATAGTGTACTGAACAACTAAAATCTCAGTGCAATGAGTGCTGTCAAGGTTATTAGAGGATGATATGATGTCTCTGCCATAAATTGAAATATGGCTGGTGCATCAATACCCAAAGTATTTTAGAAACTAAAAATTTTAGTTAATAGGGGTCCCAAATAGTGTTGTTCAACTATGATGTACTATACAGCTGCTCTCCTGTAGGGAGATGTGGCTCCGGTGAATGTGAGTTGCTAACCCATGAGCAAGAAAGGGAGGAACAGGTAAAATGGTCTGCTCATATAAAACCCATCAACCCACCAATTACCGAAATTAAGGTGACACAGGTGTGCACACTAGCATTGAGGAGGGCGAATTAACTCCTCCTCTGATATCTGGTAATTCTATTTTCCTGCAGGCACTAGTAGCACAAGAGTAAGTTACCTACACTGTAATGGCTTCGTGCACAATTAGTTAACGTTTGAAAAGTCAGATTGACGGCATGTGTTGTAACCGCACGGCTTAAGTGCGCATGAATAAAGATTAACATGTAGTAACAAGATTTAGAGGCTAAGTTAGATGGAGATACAATGTACACTTGCACAAAAGACAATTTTTTTATTATGTGTTTTTAGGTGCATTTTCCCATTCAAAAAGTATTCAATTAAATTGGAGTAGAAGTAATTAACATGGGGTGCTGCACTTTTCTCGAAAGTTTGAAAATGTATACCTGACAGTATAAGGGTATGTTCACCGCGTATTGTGCTTTATATGCAGCAAAATGCACGCCTCAATTGTCAGCGGCAATTACACGACTGCAAAAATGCATGTCAATGGAAGCTGGAGAGTGACGAACCCCCACCCCCCCTCCCTTCACACGCACTTGGGAATTTTCGCAATGCTGTTCCGTATTGTTAGGTTCCGAATAAGCGATTCATAGCCTGTCAGAGAGAATTATTGCGCATTGATCAGCAAGAGAAATCCACCTACTGTATAAATTGTCACTAGCTGCATAAGACGCTGCAATAAGCCATGTGAACATACACCTAAGTCTGTCAAAGGTTTTGTTAATGGAAAAACCGGTAGTGCATGTTGTAAATATATCTGTCAAAAAACAAAGCTTCCCAATTAAATGGCAAGGCATAAAACACAAGAGTGTCAGGTAAAAAACTGAAAATAAAAAAACATGTCAAATTATGGCTTAAACCAGGGCACCCTTAGTGTACAAGTTAGATGATACATGTGTTGCCATATGGTCAGTGTACAGTAACGCCTTTATGCTTTCTATGTTGAGGGAATGTAAAGTATGTTAAAAGTACTTCCCAAAATGAGGCATTTATGGTAATTTGCAAAACTAAAAATAATTGGATAAATATGAATATAGATTTTCCCATTGGAAAAACTTGACCTAGGTCAACAAGTGTTCTTGACAGCATAAAAGATGAGGCGCATTGACTTGGCTGGGGGGTATTCAGATAAATACTTTTTGTTTTGTTGAGGAATATATGGGTGTCTGGGGACTTAGAGCAACAATATCTCTGAGGGGGGGACTGAAGACATACAAAACACACATGTACAACGGAAATCACTGAAACGAAAAATACTTGAAAAGTTCAAATGCTCCCTGCGGTATTCTATGCTTTACCAAATCACAAAGGGAGAAGAAAAAAAACAAAACGATACTCCACAGGAATAGATAGCTGAAAAAGCTGCAACTGGTAAGACGCAGATCCTATGGAAAGTTAGATTAAGACCGATTATGTATGCACCAACCAGACCTGGATGTACATCCATAAAATAGACTTAAATGTTCATCCAATGAACTTTAGTGTAGACCTATATCATACCTATTGGGGTTTAAGTAGTGAGGATGACATTAATGTGCTTATATTTAAGTGTTTGAGATATCTCAGCTTAGAGGAACTTGTAATTGAATTCAGTCGCCAAGTCTGTCGCACCATACATTGTTCGGTGGAAATTGATTTTTGCTTTCTTGAGCGTGTCCAAGGTCGCACAGAGGAACTTTCGGAGATAGTGAGATTCTGGGAGTAAAAACTTCCGCACTTCATACCAGTGCTTACTCATTTCCTGCCCTAACATAAGACACTTGACATGCGCGTTTGTGAGGTCTGTTGGCACATCATGGTTTGTACTTCTCCAGTCGTTTCGTTTTGGTTGAGGTAGATAGGTCTGAACAGGTTATGGCAGAGAGAGAAGACCTTAAATATAACATATAGAAGAAGTAGTCCAGAGTGCCGAGTCCGTGTGATCACTCGAGACGAAATCCATAATGTAGATCATAAATGTACTAAAAAACTAGTTTCTAAGATAGTGTTTATAAAAGATATTATGCGCAGCGTGAAAGATGTCCTCTAGCATAGACAAAGACGTCCTGTTGCTGGTGATAGACGCTTTTATCCAGTGTTCTTTATAGAATAGACGGTTGTCCTGCTCAATGTTATCGTCTGGTCTGCGATGGGCACCACCTAATCAAGCACCCGCCCCCCCCTTCGCTCACGGTGTCCACCGTGTTCACCGTGGAATATTAATATTAACAAAGTATGAGTATATAGTAGCTTCATAACTGCATACATTTTAAAAAAGTTACTTAGCTCTCAATGTCTCCATTAACTAGCATAAATATGTTCAGATATTCGCCCCATATGTGTGTTCGTGTATGTCACTAAGCTGAGTGACAATTTAGGTGTTGGGGTATGAGCGGACAGGCCCTATGTGTCAACAGTACCTGTAGTAGTGTCTTATATGGTAGGACAAGCCTTGTCGAGATACTGTATGAGAAGATGTATCTTGTGTATGCGTGTGCAACATTCCCAATTTGCCCCGCCCCCTCAACCAGATCGTGTAATGCGGACCAGTTGTCATGGCAGCCAGAAGCCTAAAAATGCCCTGGATGGCTGCCATCTTACTACTCCTACTGCACCCTCATACAGGCAAGAGCCTTTATAGGAAGATAGTCAATATTGTGAGACTAATTTCGTGATCTGTATACACGCTTTTGTCGGCAACTACATGACCGATGCAGAATTACCTAACGTTCAACAGAGTGCACAGTACCATAAGTTGACTGCTCCCCTGTAGTGTAGCAAGAAGAAGCACCAGGGGGACTGAGAGGGACACTGAGCGTGAAGGTGCCATAGTTGTGATTTTTTTAGCAATGAGTGAAAGCGTTACTCAGAAAGTGCACCCTTTTGCTGCTTTGTCGTTAAAATGTGTCATAAATATGAAATCACTGAAAGGTGTCGAGTCAAGCATTGAGATCTAAAAAGTGTCCAGTTGCTCGCATCAATCAAAATAAAAAAATCGCAACCATGTATCATCATCTAAATTGCTCACAATGTATGTCTAGATTGTTGTCGTTCGTTTCAGCAGACTCAACCATTTCATAGTTTTCGCCTCCCCGCTCATAACATTTATGTGTGACGTAAAGAGATGTAAATAAGAATTATATAAAAAACAATAGACTACTACTGTGTGTCGCCCAACGGACATGCCGCACACGCTCTCTAGGGCACTGTTAAATTTTGCTGATGGGAAAAAAACTAAATCGTATGAATGTCGTGGCACCGCGTCCAGAGGAAAAGATGAAAATAGATGACTAAGAACGCAATCGCCGTGTGGTGGGCGGAAGAGTTAATATGGAATGATAAGTCTCTTGGTAAAATGAGTGACTATCGCAGAGATTAAGTCCACAGATTAGTTGCTTTATTAAGCCGGTAATTATGGCTATGGAGTTCAGCTGGGGGAGACAGATAGTGTCAGTCTCTGTGTGATTTGATTGCCAGCAGTTCTACTATCTACGCGTACTCGACTATCTCAGATAGCATTGTAGTCGCTTGCCGGTAGCTTTACAACCGTTTTTGTTGTTGGCGTCTCGATAAAATCGGTGACTCAACAGTAATTACATTACCGCAAACTAATGTTTAAGGAGTTTAGAAACATCAAAAATCATACAAGTACAATTTGTATGCGGCTAGAAAATGTGATACTATGGTAACAGTGTCCCCTTACAACCATGGAATTCCCATAAGGTTTTTGACGTGCACCTATCTCAGTCAGCCCACCTTGTGCAGCCACGCTTGCTGACAAAGTTGTGGGTTAAAATAGTCTTTGTAGTATCACATCAAAGACAAAAAAGTGTCTGTGTGATGTGGAATAGTCACAAAGCAAAGCATATAAAAGACTAGGTTCATCTTGTAGGATTAGAAGGCAGATTTAACCATTTAGATACAATGTGAGACACCCATGAGATAGTGAGGCACATGTGCAATGCTGTTAGGGCCCCAATCAGTAGAGTCGCTCTCATGAATCTCTACATGCTTGGAACAGTGCAATTGCGCACTCATAAACAGAACGCCAGAGTTGTGGCAATGATGGACTCACGTCTCTAATGATAACTCAACTATACTGAGAGTAATTTAAACTTTATATTGTACTCTGAATTAAGGTTATTAATGTTATAAACTGTGTGTCTCGCAGCCATACTGTATTAAGTAAATGTGGATGGCGTACCATCACGCGCACCACTTAGAATAACCAAGATAGCATCAATAGTTCTGTTCCAAAGGTTCTCGGATCGTATTAAAATATTTTACATATAATGTCCCAGTATAAGGGACTTGACGCATATTTCTCTACGCTTTAGTGGGCGACACACATACTGAGATCTACTCAATAAGAACAGATTGGACAATGCGAAAAATTCTAGAATGAGATGAAGAACGTGAGGTTAAGTATAGGTAACATACACGGGTTTTGTCTAGAGTTGTTAACCTTAGCTGAGTACGATGTTCGATGTGTGGTTTACAGTCTCCACACCGCACTGCAATTAGACCTCGCAAAATGATCTTTTTGGCAACTGATAAAGACATAAAACTTGCACCAGAGCAGAACAAGATTCAGGTTTGGTATAAAGTAACCATTGGTTTTTTTAGTCAAGATGGAATTCATCTCAGCTATTAGTCTGTAGAACTAAAAATCTTTATGTTGGTCAGTGGTCTAGAGTGAGAGGTAATGGTACAGCAGATAGGGCACGTATAAGGACAGGCGCGCACATTAACATCCAATAGGTGTGCATTGAGGAAGAGGAGTGACCCACCTCTCACCCCCGAGGTCTCGCATGCAGTCCTTCATAGAAGCAGAGACAGCTCGGGTCATGAGTACACATTGTCTTGCTTTACTCATTATCATGACACTTAGAGATCAAGAGCGGATCGTGAGAAGTTCAAACGCCAGTGTTTGTCTAACTGTCATTGGAGTACGCAGAAAAAAATATGGATGAGATTACAGTTAGGTTGTATCTCGCGCGGCATCAATCTAGAGAGATCGCGGGTCAGGGGACCTACAGCGCCCCACAGATATCTACCATTTGAAGACAAAAATGACCACAGGTTAGTGGTACAGAAAGAGCCAAATCACTGGAAAGCTGGCTCTGCTGGCAGTGTGTTGTTCTGTGATTAATGACTCCATCGCCAGCTGGTGCTGGAAGGTCAATAAGGCGTCAGATATGACGTAAGTAGGCTGACTGAGGACAGTACTTTGGACCCCATCAGAAAATAACACGACCTCCTGTTGTGTCATCACCTGTGTTAGTATGTTGCTATTTCTTGAAAGGCAGAGAATGGTATGTAAATGGATGCAAGCTCCTCTAGTCCTTGCTATTAGGATCTGGGCTTCACACAATTTTTTTTAATTCTTATTTTGCTGCAGTGATTTGTAAATCAAAGCTAGGAATGGTGTCTACAGAGAGAAGAAAGATAATGTAAAGGATTTGACCTCTTTTGGGTTTTGGACTCGTTCCTGGTTTTGGCTTTCAGATACTAAATTTGAATGGTATGGCAGGATTGTCTGGAGGACCATGCACAGAACAATTGGTCACTAGAGTCTAAGGAAGGGTTTTCAGAGAAAGTTATTATACAACAGTGTCCACCTACGATCTCTATTGCATTTAAAGCGCTCACAAAGACATATAAGGAACAGGTCACCTTGTGGGAGGTGGAGAGTCTTGAGAATTAGATTAAAAACAACATTGTCCCACGGGGCCTGTGAATCACTATAGTTCCATCAGGTCGGAATAAATCACCGTCCTTTGCCTCTAAATGGGAAAAAAAGTAAAGGTTTGCCTCTGTAGGTTAATGTCTCTTCCTGCTTGAGGAGGAAAGAGCAACCTGGAGGGCTTGAACAAAATTGAAAGAACAAATTGAGGCAGTTCAGAAATTGTTTAGTGATCCTGAATTTGCCATTAAAGAGAAAAACCTTCAGCTAGTGTTGAGAGGTTTCAATACCACATGAAGGAACGGAAACATCGCCAATTTTTAAGAGATTTGGCGGCCTGTGAAAATAAGGTCTACACACTAGTGACCTCCAAGAATAATCAACGAGACCACCTAATGGATATTTCCTCTACTGAGACTGACCCATTCCGGACCTCAGAGAGGAGGTCCATGCAACGATCTTCAAGATCGAAGAGTCGGTCTAGGGGTGGCAGGTAGACATGGATATCAAGGGGGAGGGAGGGGTGCTAACCATTTTTTAGACCCCACCAACCCATATCAACTGAGGGAAAGGGAAACAAACTCACTCCCCCGATGTATCGAGTGTCACAATCAGATGTGATTCGCAGATTTAATCTTTCTTGGAAAGGTCCTAACAGCGGAGCAGCTATAGATCCTTACAAGAGGGCATTCATTTGTACCAACTTGCTCCTTTAATCTATTTAATTGGACTAAGGAACTGAATCTGTTTGCCTGCAAATTACGGTGGCGAAAATTTTTTATTATGAAAAATAAAAGGGAAAGCGCAGAATTGGGCATCCCTGTGGACATGCTAGAAGATGTTAGACTCCTTTTCAGTCTTGCCGATATGGTACAGTCGGATTTAGGTAAAGATCCTTTCACAACCTTGAAAGCAAAAAGTACTAAAATGCCCCCGATAAGAGGTCTCGTGTAGATGTATTCTTAGAGCTTGTAGTGCGAGACCTGGAGAGTTTAGGGGGGGCGGACCTGGAACAATTTTTCTAACCGTGAACAACAGATTGAGAGAATTGTCAGGAGATGAGATGTTTTAAACCCTCTGATAAGGGGGGCAACATTGTTATTCTTGACTGTTGAATATCGGGACATGTGCCTGGTGTTGCTCTCAGACAGTAGCTGTTATGAGCGACTTACTAGTGACACGACGAATATTTTTCAATGGGAACTACGACAGCTCCTAACAAGAGCTAAGGAGGCCAGCTTGATTGACCAGTCTGAGTTTGATTTTCTTTATCCATGTCACTCTAGAGTGGCAACTTTCTATGCCCTACCAAAGGTACATAAGGGCTACAGCCCTTTGAAAGGTCATCCCATTGTATCAGGGGTAGATGCCCTTTGCCAGAATATCAGCATTTATATTGATAAAATCTTATCTGTTGTACAAGCTGTACCATCCTACACTAGGGATACAACTGATTTACTTAAATGATTGGAGGGCCTTGATTTTTGATAGGGATGCCTGGGCTGGCCCGCATTGATGTTGAATCTCTTTACACCTCGATTCCCCAAAGGTGCTGGCCCACAGGCGGTCAAGGAATTTTCCCGTTATAGAGGGATCCAATACCGGGCACATAGTGAGTTCGTACTTGAACTCTTGGAGTTTATATTGACCAAAAATTAATTTTCTTTGACGGGGAGGTCTTCCACCAGCTACGGGGTACAGCAATGGCCAGCCCTTGCGTGCCCTCATATGCTAACCTGTACCTCGGCTGGTGGGAGGCCTCTCATTTTTGGTGACGATCCACCAGCGTTCTTGGAAAAAATTGCACTATGGGCGAGATTCATAGACTGCCTGAATTCATCTGGTGTACCATTCCAGATGATCAGAATATAGATGGTACAACATTTGAACAACTGCTTTAATCTCAGATTTACTTTTGAGATAAATGCCAATACTATACCATTCCTTGATATACAGATTACCAAGAACGAATCGGGTGAACTCTACAACTGTTTTCCGTAAACCTACGGCAACAAATTCTTTATTACGTTGGGAGAGTTGTCATCCAGGACCATTGAAGAGGGGTATACCCCATGGGCAGTTCTTACGTCCGAGACGGAACTGCTCTTCGATTTTGGATTTCAATAGGGAGGCTTCTCTTTTGCGTGAACGATTTCTTGTTAAGGGATATCCCGATTACATACTGAGAAGGGCTCATCAACATGCCCTATCCGAGGATTGGTTGAAACTGTTGGTTTCTGACTCAAAAAAGGAGGATGATGTCAGATCGGCTATACATCTAGTGGGTACTTTTGATGACATGGCCCCTCAAATTAGACAGATTCTGGGACGCCACTGGCATGTCCTTAGAATGGATCCCGATCTTCGGGATGGTCTGGGTACCTCACCGTCTATATCTTTTAGGCGGGGACATAATCTAAGGGACCATTTGGTCCATAGCCATTTTACGTCCCCTTGTACGGAGACCTGGCTCCAAAGACCTAAGGGGACTTTTAAATGCGGGACTTGCAGTTTTTGCCCCTACATTGATAAGAGCACGACGTTTACAGATACAAATGGCAAAATTTTTTCCATCAATCATTTTGTCAACTGCCAAACCACACATGTGATATACTTAATAAGTTGTAAGTGTGGTATGAGATACGTGTGAAAAACGATCCGTCTGCTCCGTAGACTTATTGGTGAGCACCTTGCTGATGTGTGACATGGACGTGAGACCCCCATTTCACAACACATCCATAAGTCACATGGGGGTAATCTTGTTTGAAATGGCGAGGTATTGACTGAATGCCCCCCACCTGTAGAAGGGGTGATGTTAATAGTCTATTACTTCAAAAGGAATGCTTTTGGATACATTCCTTACAAACTGTGGCACCGAAAGGGTTAAATGAGCAGCTTGATTTCAGCTGCTTCATTTAAGTTCATCTAACCGTTCTTGGTCTTTTGTTGGTTGGTTTTTTTACTTCTAATACACTGTCGTTATGTATTAATAATCTGGACTATTCTTACACTCTGAATGTTTATAGTGAAGCCCCTTTCTGATAACCATCATTATTTTGGCACACTAAGTATTGTCATCATCTCATTGCTTCCATTCTCTGCCTTTAAATACCGTGAGCTTGATGAATAGGTTATGCAATAGATTTATGCATTGCCTTGCATTTTGCTTGGCGTCCATATGGTGGCAGTGTTGCGTTTACAACGCTCTGGCCGTTACCATGGACGCCATGCAACACGCTATGTGAGGAGTGATGCGGGGGTGTGATGTCAGTAGGCGGCGCATAGTCTGGCACGCGCTTATAGCGGGGGGACCGGTCCCGAGGTTCCGTTGGTGAAGTGCGGCCGATGCTGCAGGATGCCATACAGGGCTGGAGAATGACAGTCGGGGCATTCAAACTCTGTAAGTAGAAACACACTAATTGGATGTATGTTATTACTGCCGTTTTGCTATCTGTTTGGGTTGGCAATGTTTGGTTTTTCATATTTTACAGCTATTTCATTTGGGACTGTGGGGAGGCAATCCACATATGGGTAAGCTACTCGATTTGTGGGCAATCAGGCTGTTTCTGTCTGTGAAGGTAAACCCCTACCCTTATGACTGTATTTACATATGCCTCGTCTCTAATGGCTCCTAATGTTCTATATTGGGGTTGTAGTTTTTAATTTTGTTTTGACTCATAACTTCTTGTTCCGGGGGTCATATTATCTTCAACTGCAAGGGACGGCTATGGGGGCGGCCTGTGCGCCCTCATATGCTAATATCTTTTTAAAGGGTTTTGGGAACGTTTAAATTTTTTTGCTCAGACCCAGTCCCCCCTTTATTGAGAAGGTTCAATTTGGGGAAGGTATATCGATGATATACTTTTTATTTGGCAGGGTTCATCGGATGAGCTGAAGATTTTTATTTAATACTATTTAATCAAAACAACTACAACTTGAAATTTACATACAAGGAAGGGGAAAACATCACATGGATTTCTTGGATATCTCCTTTGAGGTGATAATGATGGTTTCGTACGATTGATTATTTAGGAAAAACCAACAGAAACCCAAACGCTGTTGCACGCTCATAGCTCCCCCCCAAAAGGGAATAATCAACAGCATTCCTGTTGGAATTTCAAAGTTTTAAAAGGATCTGCTCCTAAAATTTTTTTGAATACGAGAAAAACAAAATTTTTAAAAAACAAAGATTTCTGAGCGGGTTTTCAGGTAAGTGATTGATGAAGGGTATTTGGGGCCCAAAAATACAAAAAAAAAAGGGGATTTTTCAGGGACCCAAAAAAAAACCCATCGAAGACATAGTGGTTTTTAAAAAACCCTTTTTCATTTCCGTCCCAAATGATTTTAAAAAGCTTTGTGTAAACATTGGATGTCCTGAAAATTGATGAGGCGCTCACACCATATTTACTGCCATCCACTGTTACTATGAAGTCCGTAACTGAAGGATATGTGGTGAGCACATTACCCCGGCACTGTCCTGACATTAATTGGCTCAAAAGGCACAAAAATGGGGAAGTCACCCATGTGGTCAGTTTTTAAAAAGCATGTCCAATTGGATTCCACAGAAGTTTTTTGGGAAATTTATCAAAGGAGAAGAAACTTTTAAAATAACCATACCATAGTGTGCTACAATAGGGTGATTTTTTTTTGCCAATTGCCCCCTGTGACCTCATCTATTTTTGGGTTTTTGACAACGAGACAATTTCGAAGACGTATCCGAGAGCATGTTCTTGGTATCAATGCTGCAAGCAACACAATTGACATTGAAACATTGCATCCAATCCCGAAGCACTTTAGAGAAAAACACAATTGTGATCCCTCTGGATTGAGATTTAGAGGAATTGACCGTGTATTGTTCAATCTAAGAGGGGGCAATTGGAGAAAAATCCTGGCACAACGAGAGGTAAGATGGATTTACATCTTAGATACAATATATCCCAGAGGATTAAATGAACAACTTAACTTTGCTCCATTTTTGTAATCATTTTTTCCCTTCTCACATCTAGGTTTGATCTGGTTTTATATGTGTTTTTAATTCTATTTTTCTTTCCGTTTTTTTCTAGCACATTATTAAGTCATCCGCTCTTATATCCTGACCTCCGTGGTTTGACATCACTACAATCAAGCTTGCCTATAAATTTATTCATTTATATTTATTATGATTTATCACAATCTATTACTTTATTTTAATTTTCATTTTCATTTTTATTGCATTTTCATTTTTATTTATTATATCATGTAATTATATTATCATGCCATTGTAATTTTTTATATGATTATACATTCTTTGGTAAAAAGCAGCATAAAAAGCAATTTTACATTATATTCATATTTTCACCATGGTACATTTCACCTTGATTTTATATATTCTAGTATCTTTAGTATATTACTCTAATATTAATATATATAGATAATCACTTGCACTGCATGTTCACCTGCACAATTGTTGTTTTTTGCACTGGGGCACATTTAGCACTTTAATAGCACTATTTATGCACTTTTTTATTCTAATATATATCTGATACAATTTAGCACTCATGGTCCTTACTCCTATTGGCAATTATTCACTACATGTATCACATCGCTGTTTATACAAAACTATGTAAGAGTAAAATCTCCTTTGGCTATTTACATTTGTAACCGCAGCACATGTTTCCCCGCGCATGCGCGAAGTTTCCGCGCATGCGCGGATGCACTTGTTCTTCCATTTTGTTTTTGGGCTTCCCTTACGGCTTACGAGCGCATGCGCGAATAATTTGCGCATGCGCAGTCGCCGTCTTTGGACGCCGTTTTCATGTGGCATGTTTTCATTGCCTTGGCGCCACAATCTCAACCGCGGACGCGCGGTTTTCGTTTTTACACATGATATTACTTTTTAGGTAAGCGTTTAGTGGTGTTTGGTGATGTCAGTCATTACTTTAGCAAGGTATAACCTTGCATATTGGTCAAAAACTTATAAGGGGGAGGGTACTAGTATTGGCCCATTTACTTAAAAACCCAGGTCCGGCATTGCCATTTTACCCCCGGACGAAGCGCACTGCGAAACGCGCGTTGGGGCGCGTGCTCTACATCCATCCATCCAATTTGGGACCTTGAATTCTTTACAACGTCTTTCATTAAGGTTGGGTACTTATTATTATTAATATATGTATGCCACAGGGCACTTTTATAATATATGGTCATTAATAGGAGATTACCCATACTTTATGTTGGACTGTATGTTATGCTATGCAAATGGAGGATTAGATATACCACGCTTTTCTGTGTAGTTTCCTTTGTCATCCTTTTTAGTCTGGTTTTTAATATTTATGTGTAATTTTTGGAACTTTCAATTTAAAATTTGTTAAACTTTTTACTCTTGATTGGTAAAATTTTCTTTTTATTTAAATTTTTACTTTTTAATGGGTTAAGTTTTACCTTTTGGTTTAGAGTGACCCTTTGCCCTTGGGTTTTGATAGTTGTTTATTTTTTTTTTTTTTAAAGTTTATAATTTTGCCAACCCCCCAAAATGGCACACGATTATACAGTTCCCCTAAAGAAAAAATTTTTGGGCACCCCCCAAATTTAAACTAAATCATTTTTTTGTTTCTAAATATTTGGGGGGGGGTTTTCAAAGCCATTTCCAAATTTTATAATCTAATAAAAAATATTTTCACATTTTGTGTTGTACAAAAAAAAAAAACCCCTTTATTTTTTTAATCCGGGAAAAATTAAATGTGGGCCATCAGTTTTTTAGATATATCAAAAATTTAAATGGCTGTTTTTCCAAAAATCCAAATATTTAGAAATAAAAAAAAGAAAATTAATAGGGGGGGCCCAAACCCTTTTTCATATGACAAACCACAGATGTGTCTTAAGAGTGGCTAATTGTGAATCCCCTTTAAAACCAAATTTTTTTTCCCCCCCTTTCCTTTTGGGCCCTTTTTTTCCTCTTGGGAAGTCCCCCGACGTGATCAGAAAGGGGGAAGAGGGCTGATCGAAAAAATGGGCATGTCGGGACCCAGGCGGAGGGGTTTTTTTTTAGGGTTTTTTTTAATTTAAAAAGGGTTTTAAATTCCTGGCGGGAAACATCCTTTCAGGGCGAGTATCCCGCTTTTGGTTTGGCCAGGGTTGTCTATTTTTTTTAGGGGATTAGATCAAATCTTTTTGTTGGAAAATTTTTTTCATCTGTGTTTCTTTAAGGAGACAATTTTTGATTTTAGTGTGTATTAAATTTAAAAGTTATGTTTTTTGGGCCCTTTTTCTTTGTGTTGGATTTTTTTAGCTGGGCGAGAAGATTTGTATTTAAAACCGGCATACTCTTCGTATCCCGGTTTTTTTTATTTTGGCTTTCAGAAAACTGCTAGCAAGATTTAAACCAAAAACAAAAACCCTTGTTTTGACCCCCTTCTTTACAGAATCCAGTGATAACCCCTTTTGTTTAAAGACCCATTTTTTGGCGGGAATGACCAACCTTCCCCCCCTTGTTTTCATTCTAAAAAACCAAAACTTTTTGCCCACTTTTTCCTTTCAAAAAAAAAATATATATATAAAGATTGCCAAAAAGACCAAGGTTTTTTTTAAAAATTTTTTTTTTTTTAATGGTCCCAATGGGTAAATCTCATTAAAAACTATTTTTTAAGTCCTTTTCCCTTAAGACTTTTTTTATGCTTGATGCATTTGTGTTTTTCATGGTGCAGTAATACCAAGGGGGGTTTTTTTCAGGGCATTATTTTCAAAAACCCAAAATTGTACAGTTTGTTTACCTTTTGGGCAAAAAATTTTATAATTTTTTTTAGAAGTCCGCCCGATGATTTTTCTTATTTTTTTCTGGTTAAAAATTTTTACTGGCCCGAGTTTTGTGTTATTATATTTTATTTTATTTTAATGTTTTCTATTTCCAAAAGACACTGCTTTTTCAGAAAAACAAAAAAAACAAAAAAAAAGGGGCCCGATGAATTTCAAGATTCATAATTTTTTATTTTGTTTTTTGAACCTTTTGTGCATTTTAACTTTTTGGAAACCCTTTTGCATATAAAAATGGGGCTTTAATTGCTTTTTATTTTTTGGGCCTTTTAAAACATTTACCGTATAAAAGGGAAAAAGTGGGGATCGAAACCAAAAAAGGGGATTTTTTGTGGGTTTAATTTTTTTTTTTCTTTATTGAACATTATTTACCACTTAGGTGAACCACTTGCTGTGAAGCTGGTAAGAAAGGACAGGACCAGGTTGAACACCTTTCTGACAGAGCTGTGTGTCGATCTCGCTCTCAGAGCACCCAAGAATAATCACCACGTACCCAAACTTCGATACGGATAGGATTATTATGTCATGACTCAGGAGATCACAATAACTGGTGCATTGTTTCATCTCATCGATGCAGGGGAAAGACTACTGCAGACGTTCTATTAACAAGGCCCTTTTTGTAAAATACTAAACCCTAGAAGTAATCAGCTACATCTCTAATGATACATATGGAAAACTCGTGTCCTTTAGTGACACATTGGGTCCTACAAGGGGTGGATGAGGGCTCCATTACAGTGCCAGGTTTGACATGACCATCAGAGTAACAAATTTACCTATAGCGGCAGAAACCACACTAACCTCCACTATAGTCCAATTTATAGAAGCCCTTTATGGTAGTACACAACTATACCCTCCCCTTTTCCCCCCAAAAATAAGACCGTATGTTTTATTAATTTTTGCTCCTGGACAAGACTAAGACTTTAGGGGAGTTTTTTTTTTTTTTTAAAGAATTAAAATTTATCGTTAAACAAAAAAAAACAAAAAAAAAAAAACATTAATATTTACTGTAGTGATTTTTATCAAACTTCAGCATAAGCAGCCAAACTCGGAATTGCATAAAAAAGATGCACTAAGTCTTATTATCGGGCTGTCTTATTTTCGGGGAAACAGGGTAATGATGCTGATCTGATTCCTGAAGCTTGGAATTCCAGAAGAAGCCATAAATAGGTGCACAACCCAAATATCTGGTGCTCTTGACTACATGCATTCCCGAGGATTTGTGCACAGTGACCTAAAGCCTGACAATGTGTTGCTCATGGACAAAGACTATCATTATCAAGCTTTCGGATGTATTGGTTTCAGCAATTTCCCATACATGTCTCCTGAGTTATGCAATTTAAAAAAAACATGGCGAGTTCTTAGGTTTTGGGCCCAAGCTTAAAACATCTGGGCTTTTGCAGTGCTTTGTTTCACCTGGATTGTATCCCTGGGAGGAAGCAGTGGAAACAGACACAAGTTACAGATAGTATATCCAAATGGCAAAAATATTCTGAACATACTCCTCCACCAGGTGGCTGGGAGAAGGTCACTAGAGAAGCCATTGCAATGTTTAATAACTTTCTTGCTCAAAGTTGCTCTGTTTGCCATTTTAATTTCCCATGGAAAGTCTCTGAATGTGACACCAAGGTGGAATAAGAGGTTTTGGCGCCAGCTCTTGTAGAGGATCACACACTAGGATGTACTCCCTATTCCCCCCCCCCCCCCCTTTTTATACTGTTTTCTCATAGAATATCAGTTCATAATCATCCAGGGCCAACAAGCTAATGCAGGAAGTCTTGCCATGGAATTCTCTAGTCCGGGCCTGTTCTTAACGTAAAGAACTTCATTGACTCTTGAATCGGCAGCTGAAACGGAGGCTTCATGTGGGATATGATAGGATGGCCATTATCTCATACTGGTGGTCAAAATTCCCAGTTCCCACTGTCATGAACCGAGTGTGCCATTTTATTCTTGCCATTTTCAAATACAATGATTAAAATATAACCAAACTGTTCAGTTCGGTTAAGTGGAAAAGGTTATATTCAATACCTGTTTACAAGTTCTGTAGGTTTTTTGGTAACAATTGCTCACTTGAAGTTGGACAAATGTGTGCGGTAGCTCACTGGTTGAGAATCAAAATTAAGAGTTGGAATCCTGAGTACTCTGGCTCTACCTACTGGAAAGTCTATTGTTTCCCATGAATACTAGAGGTGTATGCCGAAAGATTCACTAGCACATCGCACATACCATCCCTCACAAAAAAAAAAAAAAAAAATTTTTTTTAACTATTGTTTGAATGTTAATCTTCTTAACTTGATACATATTAAAATTACTGTTAAAAAACTTTACCCTGGGGGGGCGTGGTCTGACATTTTAGTGCTCGGACGTATCTTGCACGAGCTCCTCCTGGGATCGCTCTGTAGCCCTGAAAAACGGCACTAAAAATGGGTCAGAGGCGGAACAAAAAACCCACCACAGCTACCGGAACATCTGCTGAAGCTCCCGGTCTTCAGTTCTAACTTCTTTGCGCCGCTGCAGGGGCTAGGAGAAGAAGACCCCACTCTCCCGCGTGTGGCATCAGCAGGCACCATCTTCCTGCCCTCCCTCTGCAAAGAATGCGGCTAAGACCCGCCAGCAGCTGCGCTCCAAGGCCCTGGATGCGCCTCTCCAAGGGACCCGTGCATCGGACACTCAGCGTGCTCATCAGGAGTCCCGAGTACCTGCCAAAAAAGCGGCTCTTGTGAAGCAGATCCACACTGACGAATTGCCATTACCGACGGCGCCGGAACTGCCGCTGCAGGACTCCCAGGCGCCGGCTCGGCGCTCTGATCGTGACCTAGGCGGACAGCACTAACCAGGTCAGTCTAAAACGGGCAGCCTCTCCCTCCAAACTCGGGCACTCAACCCGCTCGCCCGCA